>PVJA010003732.1:0-59708 GCA_004027025.1 Myocastor coypus | reverse complement strand
TTCCTAAGCAGGTGCTTTAGACCACTGAGCTATCCTGCCGGGCCCCTCCATACTCTTCTTGACTTGATGGCTTGTGAAGTGAAATCTGCCATTATTCTGATGGATTTTCCTTTAATGTGATCTTTTTTCTTTTCTCTAATGGCTTTCACTATACTGCTCCTGTGCTGAATTTCTGGGATCTTGATTATTATATATCTGGGTGTGGTTTTAATTGGATTGATGTTGTTTGGAGTTCTGTATGCTTAGGTTACCTGAATGTCAAACTGCCTTCCCACGTTTGGGAAGTTCTCTGCTATTACTTCTGTCCATATTCTTTTTTTTTTTTTTTTTTTTTTTTTCCTTTTTGAGACAGGGTCTCATTATGCAGTTCAGGCTGGCCTTGAGCTCACTTTTGTAGCCCAAGTTGGTCTCGAACTTGCACCGATCCTCCTGCCTCAGCCTCCCAAGTGCTGGGATTACAGGTGTGAGCCACCACGCCGGCTTTCCATATACTTTTTATATCATGTATATTGACTTCTTTCTCACTGGTGCCTATTAGTCTTATGTTGTTCATCTTTGCATCATCTTGGAGATGTTGAATTATTTCTTCATGCACTCTGGTTCTTTTTTAAGAGATCTTTTCTTAACTCTTCAGCTGCAATGGTGTCTTTAAAGTCTGAAAGTCTATTTCACATTCATTCAAATGGTTTTGCCAGCTTGTGATTATGGTTTTCATTTCCTGTGCAGCACTTTGAATCTGTTTCATACATTCTATTACTTTCCTGTATTGCTCATTCAAAGATTCCATCGTTTTTCTCTTTTCCTCTATTTTTTATCAGTGTCTCTTAATACTTGTTTCATTATAGTTATATCTTTTTCTACTTCAGAAATTATTTCTGATCTCATCTCCTTTATACCTTTCTGTAGCTTTTCTTTACTTCAAATACTATTATTTCAGAGATTTCAGGTGTATGATTTCCAATTTCTTCTATGCTATTGTTTCCTGCATGTGTTCTGGGTGGGCTCAGGGCTTGAGAGTGCATTGTGCCCCTTGTCTTTGTCATTTTGTATAGCCCTGCTTTCTGTGTAGAGCTTTAGTAGAATTCTAACCTTAGCAGCAGATCTGGATCTAGCAAGTTCAAGCTTGTCCAGGTGAGTGTGGCTTGGGTCTGGCTGATGTGCTCTACTTCTTTCTGCTGCAGCCCTTGGAGGCAAATCTGCTGCGCCACTCTGTCCAGATGTTCTGCTCCTGGATCAGCTAGGAAGGTTTTGCCTCCGGCCTCTCTGCAGGGAGTTCTGCTGCAGTTTTCCACCATGGGCCAGTCTGACGGATGTAGTTACACTTACATGTCAGGCCTGATTGCTGGTCCTAATGAGCTTCTGGCAGACCTAGGTGGTACCACTCACACACTGAGTCTGGTTGTTTGGTTGAATTGAGTTTCTGGCAGGCCTAGGGTGGTCTTACTCACACACCGCTGGGCCAGTTGCTGGGTTGAACCAGTTTCTGGCACACCCAAGGAAGTCTCATTCATCAATTGCCGGGCCTTGCAGGGTAAAATGAGTTTCCAGTGGGCCCCAGCTGTTCTCACTCACATGCCAGGGCTGGTGACTGGGTCAAGTGAGTTTCCCCATTTTTTTTTTTTATATGATATTGACCATCTACAGATTTTGTTACTTGTTGGGATTTGGATTGTAAATGTCCCCGCAAAACCTCAGGTGCTCAGGGTTGAGGATTTGGATCATGGCATTGCTATACTTATCAGTGAATTAATCAACAAATGAGTTAAATGTGCTATTGACAAGCAGAAGAAGCAGTTCACAGAGGACATGACTTGGACGGTTACAGGGTTACATCACCCTCTCTAGCTTCTCCTTTTCTCTCTGACTCTTTTTTTTTTTTTTTTTTTTTTTTTTTTTTTTTTTTTTTTTTTTTTTTTTTTTTTTTTTTTTTTTTTTTTTTGTGTCTGACTCAGCCCACCCTGGGGGCAGGACTGGTGTGGTGGATTGAACCACGGTTCCTATGCTTTGCCTAAGTTTGCCTGAGCAGGTGCTATAGGCCACTGAGCTATCTCACTGGCCCTTCTCTCTGATTTTTGAATGCCATGGATTGAACATCTTTCCTCCAGTATGCCCCTTCTGTCATGACTTCCTCCCTTGAAGCTAGCTGGCTATGCAAGGACTAAGACTTTTGGAACTATAAGCCAAAACAAATCTTTTGTTCTTTAAACTGTGGCTGTCAAATGTTGTGTCTAAGCAACAACAGAGTGAATAAGCTAGATTTGGGTACCAGGAGTGGGACTATTGCTCTGATTACCACACTAAGTGGTTTATATGTCTTTGAATTTGTTCATGGGAAGAGTTTGGAAATGTTTGGAGATACCAGCTAGAGCGGCTCAAGGGTGCTGTAAACTGAACTCGATGAGATATTCTGGTCAGAACTGAAAAGATTATACTGCTCCTACAAGTGCCTCTGGGAAAGATCAGACTTAGAAAGTATCAGTTGGGAACAGGGACCCCATTGGCAGTTGGACTTGAGCCCACGTGTTATGCCCTGCCCAAGACATTTATCTGTGTTTTTCACATGTTCTATGATTTTGTATGAGAATAAGATTAGGTTGGTAGACTAATTAATCTAGGTGAGAAAATTGCAAGGCAGCCCATCATTGAGGCTGTGGTGTGGGTACTACTGGTGGCTTTTAGCCAGGCTTATACTGAAAACCAGAGGCATAAAGCACATTTGAAAAGTTCATTTCCCTTGAAAAAAAATGTCTGTGAAGTTGTAGTGGAGGAGAGCTTCGATGCTAAAATGATCAGCATGAAAAAGAAAGCAAGAACTCTGCATCAGGAAAATGGGAAGGATACTTTGAGCACATTCGAAGAATCAGCAAAACTCCACCCTTCTTGTGGTTACGAGTTAAAAAGTGAAACATTTTGCTTTGAGATAAAAGGCTCTAGAGCTCCCTGCTCCAGAGGGGTTGCCTTGGCAATTGATTCCCTGGGGTTCAACCCATAGTGCTTAGCCATCCACTCAGTGGCCTCTATGGCTACAATCAAGTGGGCTACTGCCTGAGCTGATGTCAGACTGTGGCATTATCTCCCACCAGATTTCAGTAGCAATATCTGATAGGACAGAGTTGTATAAAGAGATGAGAGTGAATCAGAAAGCACAGTGGAGACTCCAGAAAAGCAGTCCCAAGAGCGTACAAAAATATTGGTCTATGGGATGCACTAATATATTTTGCAGCTAGAAATATGTTTTAGAATTCCTAAACACAGAGATAAACACTGACCTTTATCTATGAAACTGTATTTGTTGTTTTGATTGGCTTATTACATAGTTTCTATAATAAGAACAAGTTGAAAGTGCTAATCCAAGGTCTGAGAATACTGAGGCATTGCTTTAACTCAGGAACAGGTTGGATGTAGAAGGAAGAAAAGACATCAAGAGTTGTAATTTCCTTAAAATATTTTACTATGTTCTTTCAACATCTTTCTGCAAAAGATACAGCAGCCACCATGTTTTTTGGGGATTGGACGATGAGGGCATATTGATTGCTCTTAGTTACAGTGTATCAGTGGAAAAACTAGGGTAAGAACTCAGTTTGGACTGTTCCAAAGCCAGTTCTCTTCCAAAATAACATCCAATCCCATCCAAGAAGTGGTGGAAAGATGGAAAATCTAAGCTCTGCTTATCTTATAAGGATGTGTAATGATGGTGGCGAGGGAGCTGTGTGGTCACAGAAGGACATAGGCACATTCAGAAATTGTGAGCTGGGATGGTTCTCTTGGGAAAAAAAAGATTGTCCTAGTCTACTGTGTATATTTTAAATTCAAGGAAAGCTGAAAGGGATGTGGGTGGAGTGAGGCACCATAAAAGTCACTACTTTCATGGTTAAAGATTTATTATGTTACCACAATGTGCAAGGCATATAAATAGACTTGATCTCTGCCCTTAGGAAACCCAGAGTAAATACAAAAGATTTATACTCAGTGTTTGATGTCAGGAGATGCTTTAGGACCATGCATTCCAGGATTCTAGCAAGCAGAGTTGAAAAACAATGTAGTTTGGAAAGAAACTTGGAATAGTGAAAGTTGTCTGATCTTTGCAGTCACACGGACCTGAACTGTTTCATTTTTGTAGCTGTGTAAGTTAAGGAAAGTTACTCTGCTCCCTGGAGACTTGGCTTTCTCTTTCATCAAAGAGTGATGCTATTTGCTTCAAAAGATTAATATCAAGCATAACATAATGTGCATGTAATACTCACTGTCACATTGCTGGCACAAGGTATCTGACATGTACACATTAAAAAAGAAAAGATTTATTTGGGTTCGTGGTTTCAGACTGTGGCTGGCCAACTCCAAGGCAGAAAGGGCAAAGTCAAAGAAAGATGCTCAGTCCATGACAGGCAGGAAGCAGGGAACTGGGGAATAATCCAGGGTAGAAAAAGCCAAGAACCACATATAATCTTCAAGGTCTTACCCCATGACTCACTTCTTTGACATAATAGCCCATTCAGTTATCAATGAATAGCATATTGATGAAGATAGCACACTCACAATCCAACTACCTCTCCTAGAGTCCCGTATGCCAGTCAAGTTGATAATCAAGTTTAACCAGCACTATTTGCAGAATGCCATGCACTCAGTAGGTATTAAGTAAATGATAGCTATGGCTATGAAAAGTCCCACTTCTCTTAATGGTCTCCATAGTCGAGCACATACTTACCTCCCAGTGTTTAGTCTGATTCTTTCCAGGTGCCAAGGGCACCATGGTATGGGCATTTATTTTTTGAAAGATATGCTCCTTGGTTTTGTTTATGTCTGAACTCTTAGAGTTCAAAATTAGCATCCTTGAGTGATCTTCTCAGAGATATCAGAGGGAAGTTTAAGCTTAGGTGCTGTGCTGTTTTGCATTGCTTTGTCTGAATGCACATTTATTAGCATGTTCTCTTGTGCATCCTTTCCTTGGGAAGATCATGTCTCCAAGTATCATCATGCATGGCTGTCATTTTGTATTTTTATACAAGAAAATAACACTCACAAATTACTACTTGAGCATTGGCACTGTCGTAGTCTGTTTGTGCTTCTTCAAAATTCAGTGTGGGCGTTTTGAGAGGTGCTTTGGTGTCAGAGGCAGAGTTCTTGGGAGTGGGATTGATGCCCTTGCCAAAGGGGACCCAGAGGCTGCCTTGTTTGCTTTTTCCTTGTGATGACACAGGAAGAAAACCACATCTGTGACCCCGAGAGTGGACCTTTACTTGACACCAAATCAGCCAATGAAAACTCAATATTGATTTCCCCATTCTTCAGAACAGCAGGAAATACATTTCTGTTGTGTTTAAGCCGCCCAGTTGTTGGTGTTCTGCTAATAGGCTGACCACATGGAGATAGGTATCTATTAAAAAACAAAACGAAGCAAATCAAAAACCAGAAAAACACACACGCACACAAAACAAAAGCAAAGCAATTAGAAAAACACAAAACATCAAACCCATTATTGTCTTAAAAAATGCTCTACACTCTTTTTTCTAATTGCATATCTATATGAAGCCAAAGTTTATTCAAATACTTCAACCCAACGAAATAATAGGTCTTAATAGATTTAACTAAGAATCGAGTTCTTTTTTTTTTTTTTTTTTTTACTAATTTGTCTTTTGTTGTAGGAAATTTTTTTTCATAAATATGTTGTATTTATGTTAGCGTATAATTGGCTTTATTATTTATTTATTTATTTATTTATTTATTTGGTACAAGGTCTTACTATGCAGCTCAAACTCATAGGGATCCTCCTGCCTCAGTCTTCCCAGTGGTGGAATTACAGGTGTACACCACCACACCCAGTCTTGGTGGCTGATGGGTGCACCTGAGGTGGACACTGGCAGGACAAGTGGTAGGAGAGATAGAACCCAGGTCCTCACACTTGCCAGACTGCCATGCTATTTCCCAGGCCCTACTTTTTATTTTTAAGTAATTTGATAAGCAAATAGCCTTTACACTTGTTTTAGTTTCTAACCTCTCTCTTGCTCTTTCCCTATCTCCTGCAAAACTAAAGTCTGCTGAGGTTTTCAGTAATTTTCAAGCCTCTACAGAAGAGCTTTGTTCTTGTGGTTCTGGGAAATGAACTCATGGGCTTTGCTCTTTGCATCCCCAACCTTTCCTATTTTTATTTTGAGATCATTACCTAGCACAGGCCTGAGCTTTTTTCCCTGTGTTATCACATGCCCAGACTGCCCCAGTTTCTCAGACTGCTGGGCTTACCGATGTGTACCCCATGGCGAGAAAAAGGAAGCTTGAGACCAACAGGTGAGAGTAACTGGCTTAGTGTAAACGTGCGCCTGGCTTCAAGTGACCTGTCCAGCTTCCAATTGTGGTGAGCACATTTTCTTGACCTGTTATAGCCTATTTAGTGTGTACAGCTCACCAGTCACTTTAGATTACCTTATCTTCACTTTGAAATAAATGTTGTAAAATTGATAATATATCTAAGCTTTGCCCCAGCTGGGTTCCCATTGTGCTGCTTTTGAGAGCAGAGTGTGGAAAGTCGGCGGCTTCCTGGCTCGCTGGTAGCTTTTCTTGATAATCCCTTGCAAGTATGGCCGAGCCTCTCTAATTTCCAGCTGCTGCTGGGTAATAGTTCAAATTAGTGAAAGATTAGAATTCAAAAGGTACTTATATATTTTTCATTTATATATTTATATTTTTAATGTTTTCTTTAGGGAAAGACCCACATGTACTCACTATTTCACTTTTCCAAAAAGTAAAATATATATATACAAAATAAATGATAGTTTCTAGCTTTTAAAGAATTGAAGAATTGCAGTCTCACAATGAAGAATGGTAACTCTAATTCATATATTTCTTTCTTTCTTTCTTTCTGTCTTTCTTCTCTCTTTCTCTCTTTCATCCTTTCCTTCTTTCTTTTATCCTTTTGAGAGAGTCCTGCAATGCAGTTTAGACTGGGCATGAGCTCACTTTGTAGTCCAGGCTGGTCTGAACTCATAACCTCAGCTTCCTGAGTGCTGGGAAGTGAGTGATTATAGACATGCATCACCACACCCGGTTAACAGTCAATATTTTTGTCTATTGCCCAGTACATATAATCATTCATATACAGTACACATTTTATTTAAATTTTTATCATCATATTTTACAGTTTAGCTTAACTTTATTTTTTTTTTGATTTAATATTTTTTATTGTGTAAATTTAACAATAGTTATGTTACATATTTTCATCATCAGATCAGTTTAGATTAATACATTTAAGTATATAAGATTGATCAAACAATTAAACATTCAATCAACATTACTTTTTTTTCTCTTCCCCTTTCTTATTTTAAAAGTTGACACATTGCATATTGTCCTCACAATAGTTCTACAGAGCACAGTGTGTGGGCATAACCCACCACTCTATTGATGTTGCTAAGAAGAAAAAAAAGAAAAGGAAAGAAAAAAAAGAAGAAAAGAAAAGAAAATTCTTCTCTTTGGACTAAGAGAAAGCAGATGCATACGCAGTCAAATGTTCTGCAATTGCAGTGGGCCACCAGTGAAGCTTGTAATATTGGAGACTATTGATCTAAGCCTCCTAAAGCTCATCTCACCAATCTAGCTCTGTTTCATGCATTGTAATTAAGCTTTTTGTTTGTTTGTTTGTTTGTTTTTTGGCTGGGTGATCAAGGGCAAGTCAAAGCAAGACCTGTATAACATTCGGGTTTTTTGTTTGTTTGTTTGTTTGTTTGTTTGTTTTTGTATCTTCCAGGGTCAAATCCCCTCAGGATTAAGTTTGGGACCATATATAGTATTTTGTAGAACTGTTGTTAGTGTCAGCCTTCGGGATGAGTCATAGCCATTGCTTGGCCACTTTGCTTTCTATGAAAGCCTTAGAGAATGTTTTTCTCTGGATGACTCTCCTTAGACGCATTATAGTTCATTTAATCTTATCCTCTGAGGTCCCATAATCTCCTTGATTAGAAAATTTGGGACATCTCTGAGTTATAGGATATTACAGCACAGGTTCTCTTATATCCTGAGTCTTTTTTGATCTTGAAGGGCTAGGGCCAAAATATTGGCTATCCTCATAGCCCTTCTTTTTCTCCAATTTTTGGTCTGTTAACTTACATTCTTAACCCTCCAGCAGAAAAGCTTTGTGATACTATTACACTATAGCATAGGTACTTGAGCTTATCGTCACTGGCTTTCTGAGTATCAAATATCTTTGACTTAGCTTGGAACTGATATTTCCTGACCATCCTTGATATTCTAATAACATTCTGTACATTGTGTGATATAAGCATTTACACAATTTTTACACAGATATTTGGGAATTCAAGGAAACACAAAATTATAGCCTGTCAAGACTATGGTATTTGGCCCAGTCTCATATTTCCAAGTACTACTCTTGAGAGAGAGAATGACAGTAACTGAGTTTACACTGGGAGCAGTACACATCAAAAAGACAAGAGTGACATGCATTCCAAGCAGTTTTAGTGTTACATAGTGCTATGTTCAATATGATGAACCTTTTGAAGGTTCTTGAGACCAATGTCTGATTCATCCTGTGTACATAAGTGCATAGTTTTGCTCTTGATATGTTTTCCCCTTTATCTGCTTCCAGTCACTTCGTTGTTTAATCCATAACACATTCAGCTGTGTTATGCCCTTAAGTTCTTATTTTCTTCTTTAAAGTTCTTATATTAGGGAGACTATACGATATTTACACATATAGGTCTGGTTTATTTCACTAATGAGTATATGTTCAATATACATCCATTTATATATGAAGTCTTCAAACATCATTCTTTATGGATGAGTAGTATTCCATTGTTAGCTTAACTTTAATAGCATGTTTCTCAAGCAATATTTTGACAAAGCACCCAAGGTAGCCATTTAAGGTTGCCATTTAAGTTAGGAAAATTGATAGTGTGCATTTATAAAATGCATTGAACTATTTTCAAATTTTATCCCATTTTCTTCACCAGTTTTCACATGGGAGCATTAAAACATCGCATGTTGCAATTGCAAAACCTTTGACTGTGTATGTATCTGCTTCCTCTTAGTCCAAAGAGAAGTATATTCTTTCCTTTTTTTTTCTTTCTTTCTTTTTTCTATGCAACATCAATAGGGAGATGGGTCATGCCCACACACTGCACTCTATAGAATGATTGTGAGGACAATATGCAATATGTCAACTTTCAAAGAAAAGGGGGAAAAGAAAAACAAAAAGTAATGTGGATTTAGAAAGGTTAATGTTTAATTGTTTGATCAATCTTATATACCTATATGTATTAATCTAAACTGATCTGATGATGAAAACATGTAATATAACCATTGTTAAATTTAAACAATAAAAAAATTGAAAAAAATAAAAATAAAATAAATAAAATAAATAAAAAAAAACATCGCATGTTTCTATGAAAGAAACATTAAAAGCATCAATTTGTGAGTGTCTGGCAGAGAAATGCAGTATCTGTGATGACTGAGTTCCACAGTGGCATTGTCTGCATCCAACTATGAATCATCACAGAAGCACAGAATTAGAGCCACAGGAGAGAGCACATTCAGACTCTGGCATGCCCCATTCCCCTCTTTGTTGCTGGTTTTGCTTAGTTCTTCTATCTATCTATCTATCTATCTATCTATCTATCTATCTATCTATCTATCTATTTATCTATCTATTTATCTTTTTGAGACAGGGTCCTGCTATGCAGTTCAGGCTGGCCTTGAGTTCACTTTTGTAGAACTGGCTCTGGTCTACAAAACTCACACCAATCCTCCTGCCTCTTAGTTCTTTTAAAACCAAATAAAAATGTTGAATTTAATGTTCTACCGTTGGCCCTGTTTTATATAAATGTTCTTTGACTTACTATGGAGTTATGATTCAATAGTCCCATTATAAGTTAATAATATCACAAATCGACAGTGTGTTCAATATGCCTAATTCACTGAATCCTGTGGCTTAGAAAGAGCATACTGGAGAGTGTTGATTCCTTATCCTTAAGATTGTGGGGTCCGTGGGAGCTGGGATTTGCTCCTGCTCCTTGGCCATTATAAGAAAGTTTAGTAGTACACATTGACAACTCAGGAAAAGATCAAAATTCAAAATCTGACCCAGGTATGTCATGCCAGCGCCACTGTTGGGGCACGCTGAGACAGCAGTTGAGACTGGGCATGGTGGCATGCACCTGCAATCCCAGCACCTGGGAGGCTGAATACAGGAGCATCGCTGTGAGTATGATCTACCTAATGAGATCCTGTAAACCTGTTAGACCCTGTATTAAATACAAATAAAATAAAACAAGACAAACACATGAAAACAAAACCCTAAAAATTTGAAACACATTTTGTTCCAGCCTAATGTTGAAAAAAAAAATCACAAGTTGAACCATTATAAGTTGGGGAGCATCTACAGAAGGTTTTTGTCTCACTTTCTCCTTCCTGAGATACAACTTCAAGGAGGGGCATCCACCCTGGTCTGCATTTTCACTTCATGGTAGAAACCACATGGTGGGAGGATCTAGTGGAGAACATCTGCTTGAGTTGTGGCAGCTGGGGTGCAGAGAGAGGAGGAGAAAGGCAGGAGGGGCTACCCTTAGAGGTCACACCCGAGGTGACGTGCCTCTGCTGAGGAGGCCCTACTTTCTAACAACACGTTAAACTCTGAGCTTGTCCAGTGATCTATACTCTGGAGCACAGCACCCCTGGGATCACGTTACCTCTCCAAAGCCCCACCACTGACCTCATGAGTTCTTTGGAGGGCATTCTAGATCTAAACCCTAGTTTTTATGTCTTTCTTATGAACTTAGCATTTGAGAACAACCTTTTTACTAATTCTGCTAAGCGTCAATGGTATATATCTAGACTTTCTGATTTATCATGTTCATCAGTCATTCTGTAATCATCACTGTAATGGTTAAATTTATATGGGCTGGCAAGATGGTTCAGCGGTCTAAAGTGCCTGCTTAGGAAAGCTTAGGCAACCACAGACAAAGACCATGGTTCCATCCCTGGCACCACATGCTACTCTAGCCCCACCCCAGGGCAGGCTGAGCCGGCCATAATACACAAATAAATAAATAAATTTATATGTTGCTATGCTTTGTATTTAGATGTTCTCCTCCCAACAAGCTTCATGTACTTATAGGTGGGCTTTTTGGAGGTGGTTGGTCCCAGACATGTGATTAAGGGTGTGTGGTACTAAATTAGTCCACTGATTGGAATTAACATAGTTCTGGGTATGGATAATAGGGCTCCACTGTGGGTGGCATCAGTCACCAGGTTTTTAGTCTGAATGGATACAAAAGGACAGAAAGAAGGCAGGCCTGCTGCTGCTGCTTGCTGCCTTCTGCCTGCCACACCATGAACTGTTTTTGTCTCTGTGGTACCTCTCTACCATGCTGTTCTTCTTGGAGTCAACCAACTATGGACTGAAATCTCTACAACATGTGATCTAAAATCAACTTTTCCTCCTTTAATTTGTGGATGTTGAGTTTTGTGTCTCTTGGCAATAAGAAAAATAACTAAGACACACATCAACTTGACTAGGCTAAAGGATGGTTGGAGAGGGGGTAGCACATTATTGCTGGGTTTCTGAATCAGGGTTCTTTTTTTTTTCTTTTTTTAAGAAAATATTTGAATTTGGATTGAGTAAATAAGAGTTACTCTCAGTGATGGAAGGAGGCATCTTCCAATGTTGAAGGGAAAATAAAATGAAAGGAAAAGGGTGAATTTGCTTTCTGCCTTCCTGGGCTAGAGTATCTATCTTTCTGTGCTGCAGGACATTGGAGGTCCTGATTCTCCGACATTCCAATACAGAGTGGCACTTTTTGACTGACCTTCCTGGTGCTAGGCCTTTGAGCTGGGATTGAAACTGTCTCCAGATTGCAGATGGCACATCATGGGACTTACACACCTTCACAATTATATAAGCAAATTGCTCCTAATAAATCTATTTCTATATATCTATATACATCTTATAAATTCTGTTTCTCTGAGTTACACAGACTAGCACAAATATTCTGAAAAAGAAATAACAGATATATTTTTCAGAGTAGATTCTAGGAAAAGGGATTACTGGATCAACACAGGTTATACAACGCAGTTGATGAAGTGTACATAACTTGAGGAGAAGTTGGAAGTCAAATAGAGCTTTCCATTGCGTAGAATCAGCTTTAGGTATATTTTGCAGAAAAATAAAGACTTATTTTCCGAAAAATCTCTGCCTAACTCTCCCTTTCCTCCCCCTTGCAGTCTCTTCCACTTGGGTACTGAGAGGTGTCAGAGGAAATGTATCAGTCAGGGAGCTCAGTACAAAAATTCAGAAAATAAGCCTAGATGATTTGAGCAGAAAGGAAAATATTGACACAGTGAGTCCCTCACTCAATGTCCAGGAGATGCAGAGCTGGGATGAGAAGTTACATGGCCAGGATATGCCCCAACATGTCAGCAGAACTTATTCTAGAAGAGCCACCTGTTTTCATCTCCTTACCCTGTCTTTCTTGGAGTCTGCCATTGCCATTGACTTTGTGAGTGGCAGGAGGATGTGTTGGCCTTCTGGCTCCTGAGTTCTGCCATTGCCTGACACCTGTGTTCAGTCATTGCTCTTATTCAAGCTACAAAGGGTGCTAAGAATGTTCTGTTTCCTACAAGATGCATGAAGAGGGACAGCCAACAATACTGAAACACAGTTTACATGCAAAGCTGCTAAAAAGAATACCATGCATTTACCACTGAAAACCAAGCACCCAGGAGACTAGGACCTATTTTAGGAGGTGGGACACTGATGCGTCCTTCTGTTGATTTCAGAGGAGGAACCAGATCCGATCCGTCATTGTGTTCTAGTGCCTAAGACAAAGGAGATATACAACAATGTTTTTCTTGAATCAGTGGATGAATGAACAGTCAGGAGCTGCTGGTGGAATGGATACTGCCCATGAGCGGATACTATAAGCTGACACTCTTTCCTTTCCACTTCGAGTGCAGTGCTAACATTATCCCTTTCTGTTTCACGGATATGGCTATTGGCAGTAGAGCACAGAGTGTCAGCCTGAAAATAGCTGTGGCAAGTTCCAGGATATGAATATTTGAGTCCCAAACTTTTGCAAGTGTACTGTACCAGATTCACAGGTGTGCTACAAATGACTCATTTTTTTCAGATTACAAATGAAGCTGACATTCTTCCTGAATGGAACGTGCTTGTAAGTCATCCTGTATTATCCCATAGTCTTCACCTTCTCTTCCATCCATAGTTTTGAAGAAATTGTCCAGCCCACATTAGCGGCTTTCTTAATTCCTCAAAGTGATTTTAGGCTTACTTCTTAACAATATGAAACATAATAATTTGCAAAATAAAGTAAAACCAAACAAACCAAATGAGAGTGAAAGTTACAGATACCTTCGTGGGAACGCCGTGCTTTTACAAAAGCCTACTGTCAGGCAGAGAGGGTCACACACAAAAGTAAAAGGCTTTCCCTGCTGGGCAAGTGCAAGGTCGTGAGTTTGAACCCCGGTCCCACAAAAAAAAAAAAAAAAAAAAAAAAAAAAAAAAAAAAAAAAAAAAAAAAAAAAAAAAAAAAAGAAAGAAAGAAAAAGTAAAAGGCTTTCTGACTTTACCTTTCAGCATGTAGTGTCCTTTCTCCATTTTCTACCACCTTGCTATAGTGTACTCTTCAAACACAGGATAATTTTAAAAGTTGAACAGTTGGAGGTGTCGTTTTACCAAGAGAAGTTTGGATAAATAGCCAGATTTTGATTTTCCAAGTCTGATGTTCATTATTAGAAAAGGGGAATGCAGTCAGAAATGATGTCATCTGCTGGACCGCTGGCGGAAGAATGTGTACAGCCGAAATCCTGCCTTGCTTTACCTGGGTTTTTGCTAAATCTTTGGGAGGGCAAGTGTGGAGATAGATTGCTTGGGATTATTGTTGTCAAGGGATCTGAATGTCAGAGTTTGTTTGCCTGAAGCCTGAAAGCAATAGGACATTGCATCTCTGTCCTCTTTTCTTTTGTGCCCCCCAACTTCACAGCCACTTCCTAAATAGCTCCCCTCTAGCTGTAGACATCGTCACAAATACAAATTACACTTCATCCACACATCCGAGCTGCCATATGCTAGCTCACAGCAGTACTTGGAAGTGCAAAACACAAGCCGTCTCAGGCTCACGGTTGCACTCAATTTGTCTCCCCAGCAGGGCTGCAGAGGACTGAGAACAGCTTGCTTAGCACCCGGGCACCTCCAGTCCCTTATGGAGTTGACGTTTTCTCAGGGAGTGTTGCTCTCGCTGTGCTGCAGCTATAAGTGATCTGTCTTCTCCCGGATTTTTCAAGTAATTGGTTGCTTGTTGCCAGCAAACCCTGCCACTTCTTAGGCATAACATGAGTCTCGCCCAGAGTTGTAGTGTCTGAACTGTTGCCAGTGACCCTGCTCTTGGGAGGTGGCAGATGAGTCACGTCCTTTTCAGCTGTTGAAGACGCAGATGTTCTGATCTTGGAGTTAAAGTCAAAGAAGTAACGAAGCCAGACAAGTTCTCATAGGTCCACTCCAGGCGGAAGTTCTTTGTTACCCCTAGAGGTTCTAGCACATGGCCTCAGCCATACAGAGCATGTAGTAGACATTAATAACTGCATGTGTTGACAGGGATGAACATATTTTAACCAGTATAACAATGTTACACATTTGTTCAGTGCTGGTGAGACATGTGACAGACTTCGTTCTACTTAGTGCCTTGAATGCGTGTTCTCACCGGTGCTCCAGGCGGGCCGCACGTTTCTCTGAAGGCTGCTCTCATGCCTCAGTCAGAGATGTGCAAACTGAGGTGCCAGATGAATTAGCCAGCTTGTGCAATTTAGATTTAGTAGAGGCAGAGTTGCGATAACCGTGGCTGTTCTCCAAAGACCGTGCTTCTCAGAATATTGACAATGGTAGTGCGAAAATAGCAAGCACACTTATCTAGCAAGCCAGGCACTTTAAGGTTCTGTGCAAAATCAACTTCTATAATGTTTACAGTGATACGAAGAAAATATTGCCACAAATTCACCTTTGCATAGGAGAAAACCAAAACAGAGGTGGTAAGGAGCTTGCTCTGGTTTGCAAAGCTTTATTATTTTAAAGAGAAAAAACAAACAAGAAATCCTAATGATACAAAATTTGAACACAAGACAGTAAAAAAAGTAGCAATGGTTAATATATTGTAAATTATCTTCAAAATAGTTACTGACATTCCAAGATATAGGCATGAAAAATTGAATAATGTAAGCACCTCTCATTTCAGTGAACTAAAAGAAATTAGTATTATAACATTCATAAATGTATATATCTTTAAAAATTTATTCACTTTTTCTTTTCTTCTTTTCCCCCATTCCTGTTTTTCCTTTTGAACAATTTCTTTCCATTTCCCATAATTAGGATTTTATTTATTCTTTCAGCTTTTTCCTCTAGGGAGACAGTATGATGTTTACACATGTGGATCTAACTTACTTTACTTACAAGTATGGTCTCTAGTAACATCTATTTACCTATAAAATTCCAGGCTTGTCTTTCTTTATGACTAATACTCCGTTGTATAGAGAGACCACATCTTTTTTACCCATTCCTCAGTTTATGGACATTTGGGCTGACTATTGTTTTGTCTTTGATGGCTTTTATCAGAGTGAAGTAAAGGTCATCCATTTCAATTTTCTGTAGTGTTGGGCATGGTCCAAAGCTTTTCTATATTGATTGAGATGATCATGTGATTTTCGTCATGTCTTTGACCTTGTTGAAATGGTGTATTATATTTATTGATTTGCTTATGTTGAGTCATCTCTGCATTCCTGGGATGAATCTCCCTTGGTCATCACATATAATCTTCCTAATTATTTGTTATGCTCTGTTTGCCAGCATCTTTGTGGATTTTTGCATCTATGTTCATTAGGAACGTTAGCATCAGAGTAATACTTGCCTCTAGGAATGAGTTAACAAGAATTTCTTCCTTGCAATTTCATTAAAGTATTTGAAGAGTACTGACACTAAATCTTCTCTAAGTTCCTTGTAGAATTCAGTAAGAAATACAGTAGGACCTGAGCTTTTCTTCATTGGTAAATTTTTAATTACATTTTGAATTTCACGGAGTAATATTGGATATTCAGAGTTTTTATATCTTATTGATTCAGCATTGATAATTCACACACCAAAGAATCTATTTCTCCCTTCTTTTCCAGCCTATGAGAGTGAAGATTTTCAAAGTATGCATTGGTACAGTTGTCGAAACCTTCCTGCTTACATACAGAGATAACTCTCTCTCCCCCACTCCCTCTCTGTCCTTCTCCTCAACTCGGTAACTCTTTCCTTTTGAGTAAATGTTGTGCATTTCTGCTGATATATTGAAAGAAGCACTTAACGTTTTGTTCCTTCTTTTTTTTTCAATTGTTTTTCCTTTTTGTCTTCTTAATTTCTTATACATTTCTCTCTTCTATTCTTTTTTCTTCCAGTTTTGCATGCATGTATCTGGTAATATGAATAACTGGTTGGAAGACAGCACTATGTATTATGACAAATACTGTGAAATTCATATTACTTTGTGAAGTGAAAATCTGTATCACTTGTAATTTTTTTTCTGTTTTAATTCTAATTTGTACTCCCTTTAAAAACAAAACAAAATAAATATTGATAATCTGCTGAATTTAGAGGAAATTTCCATGGAAAAAGACTCAACACTTATTGTCAGCAGAGGTGATAGTCCAACAAGCCTTGCTAAGATGTCCTCATTCATCATACACACCCCATCATCCTTCAGTTGCTTGTCTCCACTGACCTTAAGCCCTGGATTCCTTTTCCCTTGCTCAGCCTAAGACAGTGCAGAAGCTCAAGTTTAATTGTTTCCTTGGTTTGCCCATCCTTAATGGCTCTCATGAATATGTATTAAGTGTGTATTAATGGACTTCTGCTTTTTTTCTTGTTGGTCTGTCCATCTATTTTATAGGGTTCCAGATAGCAAAACTGAGGTGGGTAGAGGAAAAAGATTTTTGTCTCTCCGGTGGCACAGATACAGGTCTCTGAAGCCTAATGGGCCTAGAATGTGAAGAGTCAGTATCGTATGGGTTTTCTGGTGGGTGTGATAGTAATGAGAACAGCCTTGTTCAGCATTAACCACTTTTGCTAGCATCACACTCTTTGACAAGGACAAGATGTGTGAGTTGGCTGAGTGAACAGAGCCTTCCCCAGGATTCTCCTGATTAGGGCCAGAGAAAAGAGCTTGCTTTTGTCTATGGGTGCTTAGAGCTATTAGCAATGGGCTGGGGCCATGCTTTCTGTGCTCTGAGTAGAAAAAACGATGCGATGATGGTACCAAGAGATCCTAGAGGTCTTGGAGCCCAGGCTGTAGTCTTCTCTGGCCACTTCTGTCCTTTTTTTTTTTCTGTCTTTTTAAGACAGGATCTTGCTATGCAATTCAGGCTGGCCTTGAGCTCACTTTTGTAGCCCGGGCTGGTCTCAAACTCCCACTGATCCTCCTGCCTCAGCCTCCTAAGTGCTGGGCTTACAGATGTGTTCCACTATGCCTGAACTGTCCTTGTTTATGTGAGACAATAGTTCACTCTTTTCTTTGAGTTTCCTGGGATTCAGTTTGTCATGTGCAGCTGTCTGGAAACTATGAAAGAGAATTTAATTACTTAATCTTTGAAAAAGTTTTATGGCTTTAAAATCTGTGACTCTGTCTAGAAAACCCTTGCTTGTTGATGTACATTGACTCTAAGGATGGCTTTGTAGGAACAGTCCAGGGACCTCCCAGTCAAGTAAAGTCATATCGGTAGCCATCTCTGCAATGTGTGACTGCTTTGCCATTTACTAGGTATGTTCATTTGCTTGGTATAGGTATAGTCAGTTTGTCATTACTATAAGAAAATACCTGAGACTGATTCTGTAAAGAAAAGTTTGTTTAGCTTATAGTTCAGGAGGATAGAAGTCCACACAGCATGATGTAGTTCCTGGACAGCACCGCCCCACCCCCAGCTATATCACATCATGACAGAAGCACATTTGTATGTCTGTGTGTGTCTGGGTCTGTCCTTATAAAGCCATGGGCTCTACCCTAATGACCTCAACTAAATGTAATCACTTTTCATTGACTCCACCTCTAAGTTCCACAGAGTATGTGTATGTATTCCCAAGTTAATACCATAAAAATGAGAGACTTTAGGGATTACACTCCTACAAGGTTAGGAATAGAAAACCAGTAATCACTTTCAAATCACATCTATCTCCCAAAGCAAAGCACCACAAACTACACTGCAGAAGAAACAGAACCCTGTGGTTGCTCCATCGGAAGGCTAAATGTCTGAGATTACAGAATAGATAGGGCTATGAAGGGGAGTTTGCTCTGTGGTTCTTCTCCAGCTGCTGTTGATTTCAGGAAATTGTAGGTATCTCTTGGCCTCTTCGTGCTTCACCCCTCCTTCTCTCAGATGTTCGCATGACATTCACCCTGTGGGCATCTGGCTCTACATTTCCCTCTTTACAAGGATACTCATTGTCTTGAGTAAAAGCCAGTTGTAGTGACATTATCCTAGCTAATTACCTCGGTAATGACCATATGTCCAAATAAGGTCTATTCTCAAGTACTGGATCTTAGGACTTCAACTGATAAATTTTAGAGACTATAACTCAGCCTCTAGCAGGAGACTGAAAAGGAAGGTGCTGCCTTATGCATACTCAGCCAGTGGCTTAGGAAAAAAACATGGCTTCCATTGATCCAGGATTTTAATTTCACTTTTATGAACTGCTTTACTTTGGTAACTACGGGAAAGCCATTTAACCTTTCTGGGTTTAAAAGATAAGCACAGTGCGCTGGGTGGTCCGTGGGGCCCCTGGACTAGTTTTGGCTATGGATTTAGTTACACAGGAAGGTCACTGATGCCTACACTTAGTTGGTTCGCTCAGCTATGCACTAAAAAGTTCACCTTGGCAGAGAGAAGGAAAAGGATTCTATCACTAGTGTTATTTAGAATTAACATGGCCGGTCAAATATCTCAGTGGATTGAAGTGCCTGCAAGCAACACAGGGGCCATGTTTGATTCTGGTGCCTGCGGTGCCGGCCCTGCCTCCAGGGCATGCTGAGACAGCAGTGCCTGAGGGTGATGGCATGTGCCTGTAACCCCAGCTCTTGGGAGGCTGTAAACATGTGGATCACTATGAGTCTGATGTAGTAGTGAGGTCCTGAACACCCTGTAAACCTTTCCCTAAAATATAAATAAAACAAAACAAAGCAAAAGAAAAGAAAAAACTAACAGTGCACAGACATGGTGCAAGACAGGTTGGGGTTTGATGGCTTTCTGATGTTTTTTCAATTTTTTACAAACCAGCTCTCCTTATTGCCTGCACCCTGGCCACACAATTCAAGCATATCAAAACCTCACGTCCTACTGCTTTCTTACCCAATGGTCCTACTGTTATCTGTCTTGTGTGTGATGACAACAAGAAAAAAAAGTTTGGTTGAATAAAAGGCTCTGCTAGAATAATTACTTTGTATTAGAAAACAACTAAAGGATCATTTGGTTTCCTTTTGGTTCTGAGATTTTGTGAGTTTCTGTACAAAGCGTTTCGATCTTTCTATATTTTTCTGTGCCTTTCAGCAAGTTAACTTTAGTTGTTCAGGAAGCATTGCACTAAACATCAGTAGAGGGAAAACAAACATTTTCAGTTTTTATTAAGACAGGGATGCCAATGGTTGGCTCATGGGTTGCAGGGCTATGTCCTCATGGAGAGGAGGTATGGCATGGGCTCTTTGCCGACAAATCCTACAGGAAGGATGACCTCCAATTGGAGCACTGTCCCTTCTCTTAAGTCTTATTCAAACACCCTGGAACACCTGACCCTGTAGCTTGTGTTGGGGAGAAGGCTCTGTTGTGTACATCTGTGTCTGGACTATCAGCGTTGTCACCCACTGAAAGCACAAGTCGGGAGGTCATGCATCATGCAGTCCTGTGCAGGCCTCCATGTGACATCCTCTGCCAAGGGCCTCCGTGTGGGAACCACAGAAAGCTGTGAGTGCAGCAGCTCTTCCTCCCCAGAGGCCTTGGGCTGCTTCTTCCTGCACTACTAGGACCACCACCTTGCTTAGGTATTCTCTTTTAAAAAATGAGAAATGAATGTTTCGATGCATCACAACACTCACTGGGGTGTACTAAGCATTTGTCTCTGTGACAGACCCTGTTTGGAGTGTTCTGTAAGTGATAGGTGAAGCAACCCTTATCCAAAGTGCTTGGAACTGGCAGTGTTTTGAATTTCAAATATTTTTGGATTTTGGAATATTTGCAGGCACATAAAGAAATACCTTGAATATGGTCACATGTCAAAACACAAAACATTCTTATTTCTTATAGATGTCATAATAAAGGCCCTGAGGGTAATTTTATATAACAGTGTTAAGGCACCTGGGCCTTGCCTGTGACCCATGACCACATGAAGTCACTACTTGCCACACCTTTTATTCTTGCTTAAGAAGTTTGATATTTTGGAGCATTTTAAACCTTGGAGTTTGGACGAGAGATGCATCCCCTGCCTAATAACTAAAGAAAGAACAGCCATCGCTTCCATTTACCACTAGAGAAAGAAGCAGAGAGGTTAAATAACTCGGTTAAATGAAAAACTAGCAAAGCCAGGACCTGTACTCAAGAAAGCCTGTGCTATTAATACCACCATGTATAAGGGTATATTTGGATCCTCCATGGCCATTGAAGTGGTGCTAACCAAGGATAGGAAGGAAACATGCTGGCATTTATAAAGCCATGGCACAGTCTATAGGTGGTAATTTAGAGCAGAACAAACATATGCCCTGCTGGTTTTTTAAGGGGGCAGGAATAAACAAGGAGCATCAACCTATTCTGAGTTAAAATTCTTCAAGCTAGTGACATTATGTTCTTTTCCTGCAACATAGCCATAAACATGACCTTCTGTGTTCTCTTTTCCCCCGTGCATGTTGGGGAAGAGGAATTTCCCTGATGTCTGATGGTTGGGAAGGAAGTCCCAAAATGAAGATGAGTGTCATCTGAGGAATCTGGGTCCAGGCAGGGACTTAGTGGCAGGCAGTGGGGAACAGCTGCTCTGAGAAGAAAGCACTTGCTTCTCTTTGGGGGCCTGCCATACATTTATTTTCTTTTTTCATTTTATAGGTTTTAAGAACCATCAAGTTATACACTGCACATAATTATTTTTTAGTTAATAGCACAGACATTTTGTCCAGCTTTACATAAATAGAATCACCATGTTACAGTATGCTCTAGGAGATATGGGATATACAGTGCTCTTTTCTATCTCTTTGCTAATTGTGTAGTTCAAGGCCTCTGTTACAGTGTTAGCATTGAGACCCATTTTTTTCTACTTCCAGCTGCTACTAGAAGTTTTTTGCCTATGATATCTGTATAAAAAGCAAATATTATCATTACCTCTCATGCATAAAACACAATGTCACCATGCCTTGTCCAGGGACCCCAACTTGTAATTCCAGCTAGATAGTCATGTCTCACTCATTTTAGATCCTTTGCTCACTTGCTGGCCTGTAAATCACTACCACATGCTTCTACTACAGTGAAGTCTCTCTCATTGCCTTGAATTTGTTTCTTCCCATCTCCTTCATATTCTCTTCATTGCTTGGTGTCTTGCAAGAGCAGCTCCTCTAGGTTCTTCAGATGTTTTGGAGATCATCCTGCAGTTGTCCAGTTATAATTTCAAGCTCATTCCATATGGAGACCTTGAGCACCTAGACCCAGAATTGGGTTGGCAGGAGTCAACTTTCCTTCCTTATTACTTTTCTGCTGGCGTTTTTTAGCATTTCCTTCCTAGAACCTAGAGATGCTGTTTCAGAAATGCACACTGCTGCAAGCCACATTCTATTATGTGTATCTGGACATGTTACAACATAGTCAGATGGCTCTCAGATGATTTTAAGTCTTTTTGAGGCATTTAATTATGACCGCATGAATGCAGGTTCAAAATGAGGGTAGACTGATTGTTTTCCTAGAAGTGAGAGCTAAAGTCCAATGTTTTTTCTTCTTTTTTATCTTCAAAAAATTTCAAAAATTCTATGAATTTCAAATACACACACACACACACACACACACACACACACACACACACACACACTTGAAAGACAAAACACTGCGATTACTAAACCTTGTTTCTCTTCCTTAGAGAGCCGAGACACACAATGTAGTTGAAGAGCTTTGTTTCACTTGGACTAACTCAGAAGCAGCTTCCCTAGAACTCATCACCATTTGCCAGATCATTCCCATAACAAGCCCCAAAAGCTTTAATTGGGTTTTAAGAATGCCTGTAATTGGATGTCACATTTTTTTCTTATAATAGTTGCTTTGTATAATCACTTTCTTAAGAGCAGTGAGGGCAGATGCTGATATGTATTGTTATTACTGGTAATAGAGAATGGCTAAGGAGGGGCTGGTGAGATAGCTCAGCAGTCTAAGGAGCCTGCTTAGGCAAGCTTAGGTAAGCTAGCAGGGACTGTGGTTTGACCTTAAGCACCACATACCATGCCAGCCCTGCCCCAGGGTGGGCTGAGTGGGCCACAAGAAAAGAAAATGATTAAAGAAAGAAAACATTCAGTATAAAAGATTTTTTATTGTATTAAGATAAAGATTAAATAGTATCATCGGTATAAATAATTTACATTGTTATGAAAATTTTTTCATTGTAGTGAATGAAGATTTACCTTACCTGAGCTAGAGAAGGAGCTCAGCAGCATAAGCATGGGCATGGAGAGCAGAAAGTCCTGAGTTTAATCACTGCCACCAAAATAAATAAATAAATAAATAAATAAATAAATAAATATAAACTTTACCTTTCCAAAACCAAAAACAATAAAATGACAAGGAGCAGCTATAGGATTAAAAGCCACTGTTGCTTTTCTCTTGTCAATAACAGCAGCAGCAAGGCTATTCTGGCAGTGGGTCAAAATTAAGCTGCCCACTGACAAAATCCTAGAAAAATTCTACTCAGGGAATATCCTACACAGACTAGACAACCGGACTCCACAAACTACATAACCAACTTTGGTACTGTTAAATTACTTAAGTTTATTGGTGCAATTTAGATATACAATTTAGGTGATAATCACATTCATCATAGGGAATTTGTATATGTTCCTCTTTTTTTCTAATTCCCTTCTCTTCAACCCCTCTTCCCTACCTTGTTTACAAATCTTTGTTTCTATTTTATGTTTTTCTTATTTTTTTCTTCCCTTCTACCTCCCCCTAAATCCTCCCAACTGTGGTTTTGATAAAAGACTCTGACTATAGATAAAGCTACTGGATTACTAGAAGCTAAAAAATATCAGCCTCCCTTCAGGAATAATAAGGAAAACTACTTCCATGTGCCTGTCTTGTCCATTTGAGCCTTGTTCCATAAGAAATGGTGTTGCACATCACATTTTTTTTTAATTTTTTAATTTTTATTTATTTTCTTCTTGTTTCAGAACCTTTGTTTGTTTATTCACTCATTTTTATGGCTGGCTCAGCCCACTCTGAGGGTAGGGCTCGCACAGCATGTGGTGCCAGGGATCAAACCGCGGTCCCTGAAGCCACCCAAGCTTTCCCAAGCAGGCACTTTAGACCGCTGAGCCATCCCACAGGGCCCCACACATCACATTTGTTATTTGGCATTATGAATAAAGATGCAGTTGGTAGAACCTTCCTTTATAATGCTGAACATTTTAGGGCCGTGCTGGGGCCTTTGAGTTAAAACCTGGCCCTCCCCTCAAGTATTGCTGAGGCTCCTTCTCACAGGACCCACTTCACTGAATCACCCACAGCCACCCTCCTCCCTCCATGTGTCTACTTCCTGCCAACAATGAACTCCTTCCTCTCCTGGGTTCCCCAACACTTAAAAAACAATAATCAATAAACCTCTTGGTAGGGCCTATCACATGATATTGTGATTTATTGGTTTATTTATGTACACCCTCAGGCAACTCTCCAAGAAACCTGGCCAATTGGCTGTGTTTGCATCTGTCTTCATTACTAGACTGTGACTTCCCCAGTCTGCCCTTCAATCTGTCTGTCTGTCTGTCTGTCTGTCCGTGTGTGTGTGTGTGTGTGTGTGTGTGTGTGTGTGTGTGTGTGTGCGCGCGCGCCTTCCTCCCCCCCTCCCTGTTTCCGACTACTGTCACATAGGCTTCTTTAAATGCTTAATGAATGCGTGACTAACTTTGAAAAATAGCCTTTAATATTAGCCACCTACATAGGCTGATCCTTTCTGGATCAGTCTGGAGCTGACTACTGCTTTGACAGCTTTCTTGCAGCTCAAAGAGAAGACAGTAGATCCCACCAGATGCCTGCAGCCTAATTTCCTTGCCCTGTTATAGGTTTGTTGTTATTATTATTACAATTATTGTGACTGTGTAACATTAGATTTGTATTAACCACTTTTGTTTATAGGTATGCCATTGCCAGTCTTGATGTGAACAGGGCCTACGCTGCAGCATGAGGGCCAGGACACAGGAGAGAGCCCTCCTGGACTAAACAAAGAGGCAGGAGGGAAGGACTGTCGCACATAGCATAGTGTTAAGTGCAGTTATATTGTTGTGCAATAGGTTTGTGGGAACTTTTTGTTTGGCTGTCTCAGTCCATCCTGGGGATGGGGCTGGCATAGCATGTGGTGCTGGAGATCGAACTGTGATCCCTGTGTGCTTGCCTAAGCTTGCCTAAGCTTGCCTAAGGAGCACTTTAGACCACTGGGCTATCTCGCTGACCCCAAGACTGTGGGAACTTTTAATCTTGCAATACAGAAACTCTGTACCCACAAAACACTAATTTTCCCTCCCTCCCTTCCCTAATCCCTGATAACCATCATTCTACTTTCTGCTTCTACAATTTTCACTACTTTAGAAATGTGCTATGGATGGAAACGGCCTTTGCTCCCCTCGGGACTAGCGCTCTTTGCTTGGTGTCCTGTTCTCCAGGTTCTCTCCTGCTGCAGAATGTATCAGAATTCCCTTCCCCTTCAAGCCTGGATCCCATCAGCTGCTGTGTCTGAACTTCCCTTGCTTTGCCTACTCATCTAGTGATGCATGTTCCTGTTTCTCCTGCCTCCTGACCACTCTACATAGTACTGCCATACACAGAGATGTGCAAGGATCTTTTTAAGATTCTGCTTTGAATGAAGACTTTTGAAAATATATTAAGAAGTGAAATTTCTGGGTCATATATAGTAATTCTATTTCTAATTTTTTAAGAAGTCTACATGCTGTTTCTAAAATGCCTGTTGTTGGGACTGGGGAGATAGCACCGTGGCACAAGTGCCTGCCTGGCAAGTGCAAGTGAATTGAACCCTGGTCCCACAAATAAATAAAATAAAATAAAATCCCTGTTGCAAATCAAGCAATATGAATGGTGTTGTTAGACTGTTAGATCTGCCACACCAGAATATCATAGACTGAGTAGTTTAATGGTTTCATTTTTTTCTGATCGCTGCTTACATTCCCCAGCTCTTAGTATTGCTGCATTGGGGATTTTCAACATGAATTTTGGAGGGATAAACCTTTACATCGTAACACTTAAACAACAGGAATCTTTTTTCTCATCCCAAGGGTTGGAAATCTAAGATGAAGGTGACAGTGGCTTTGTAGATAGCCGCCTTCTGTGTGTTCTTACATAAACTTTTCTCTGTGTGGACACATCAGTAGGGTCTATACTCAGAAGACTATCGGTCATATTCATTTACAGGGTCACCCTAAAGGCCACAGTTAAATCTCAGCACATCTTAGAAGCCCTAGGATCACACAGGATCATGGCTTGAGACCTTCCCTCATAACGGCATTTAAATTTTAAAGGCATTTAAGGGCCCTATCTCTAAACATGCTGAGAGTTGGATTTTCAGCATATGAATTTTATAGGATGCAATTCAGCCTGGAACAAACCTTGACACAAATTATTCTCTTTATTATCGATACATGAATTTGTAAATTTCCCACAGCCAAAGTAACTAGAAGAGGTATTTGCTTTGGAGTCAGCCCCAGGCTTTGGTCAAGGATCTTCAGAATGGTTCGTGACTTCTGTGTTGAGATTCACTGGTGCAGAGGCCCCAGAACCAGAGCACAGGCTGCCTGTGGTGGTGGGTGGGGCAATGGGGAGACAGGACGTATTGGAGTGAAGGACAAGGGCAGAAAAAAGGTACTTCATTGGAAAACTATTCATTGTCTTCTAAAACAAGTATTGGCATACTTTTTCTGTATGGAACTCACTAATAAATATTTTCATCTTTGCTGGTGGTCTTTCATCCACCTGGCCTCTGCAGTATCACTCAACAATGCAATGCCTTGTGGTTGAAAAGCAGCCATTAGCAATATGTAAATGACGTGGCTGTGTTGTAATAAAGCTTTAATTTCAAAGCAGGACAAACTTGGCCTGTGGGACTTAGGTTGTTGCTGTGGCCTAGAGCATACAGTTTCATCTGATTTTCCTTTTATTGCAATTTTGAGCCTATCATTTGAACTGTTTAATATCTCACTAAGTTATAAAATTTAGTGATAGGGTGCAAAACAGTTCTTGACTCTACAGATAAAATTTGTGAACTTGAGAAGTCTGGAGAGCAACATTTTAAACCTTGGAACAAACCAGTCTTGCAGGAACTTACACATTCTTTCAAATTTTTTTTGCCTATGAATATTTTTTCTTTGACTTTTCCAGGACCAACTTTTCATTAATAATGAGCTAAATATAAATTTTAACAAGGAATAATTTTGTATTCATGTAGGAGCTGTGGTTTTACCTTTTTTTTAAAAAAAAAAATTCTCTAATAAATGACACACTTTTAGGCACTGTGCAATGCAACTTTGCACTATTGTAGCAAAAGGCCTGAAATAATTCACTTAAACGCAGGATTTATTTTTTAATTCCAATGCATGGATTGAGTTTTGACATGTGGCGAGGCAGGACATCACAGAAGGAGCACATGCAAAAGAAGCTGCTCACTATGCAGACACCAGGAAGCAAAGGAAGAGAGGAGGAGGAGGTGCTAGGGTCCTGACTCTCCTTTCACAGACAGCGCCCAATGGCCTAACTCTCTTTCACTTGGCCCCACCCCTGAGGGTTCTGGCATCTCTCAGCTGTACCATGGACTGGAGATCGCCTGACTCATACATTAACCTAAGGAGGAAATTCAAGTTACAACTGATAGGAAGTGCTATTTGAAAGAGCCCAGGGAGTTATTTGGAGAGCATTATCCTCTAGGATGCCAGTCTCTAAATTTTTTTTTTTTTTCTGTTGTTCATTTTTGTACTTGGTCCAGGGTCTCACTATGCAGCTCAGACTAGCAGTCATCCTCCTGTTTTCAGCCTCCCCAGTCCTAGGATTATAGGCGTGCTCCACCACCACACCCAGACTTGTTCACCAATCTAGCAGGCCCTCAGGAGAGGGGTGGCAGGCGGCACCAGTAGTCACACATTAGTCCCTGCACTTGCCAAAACAGGTGCTTAGTCCACTGAGCTGCCACACTGGCCCTTTTAAACATTTGGATGTCACTTTTTTCTGACCAAATGCTTCTTAGTTTCCCACCTTTATTACATGAATATAAAATATTGTATGCAGACTAACATGTAAAATACATTGATTTGAAAAAAAAAAAAAAAGATGCTCTCTCACCTCCCTAAGGTCATTTTCTTCACTATTTTGGTTCTCTTCGCTGTTGGAAGGTAATATCTCTGGACTATGGGGAACCAAACATATGAACTGATTAAAAAACAACAATGAGTTGTGATTTATTCCCAGTAACATCCTTAAAGAGTGTGCTATCATAAAAGCTTCCTAGAAAGCAGCTTTGACTTATGGATGACATAATTCTTTTGGGGAGAGAATCATTACTTTGTTCTGAAAGATATCTTAATGAATTGTTGAAGATGAGTTTGCCTCAGCCTTATCTAGTTGGAAGCAGCTTCAATGAGGAGTAGTTAAATTGTTTGTGTAGTATGCATGGATGTTCGGGTACTATGTGCGCTCTGAGGATTAGAGGGTCAGAGCCCTGGCAGAGAAGATAGGCAACATAGCAGAGCACAACAGGCTGACAGGACTGTGGCCTTTGAAGCACTGTGCCCCATAAGATGCTGCAGAAGCAGTCCGCCACAGATGCAAGGTGGGACCAGAATAATGTCAGCAGTGTCCTTTTCTATTTAAGGAATGAAAAACACTTGAACAACAGAGTAGTGTACTTGGGGATCTTCAGGAGTAGACTATCCACCTGCTTTGAAAGATGTGGTGACGACTGGAAAGAAAAACACATTAGGAATAGGAAACCAGTTAAGAGATTTCTGGAATGCCCGGGTGAGGAAGAAGGGGAGATGCTTCTTCCAAAGATATTGTAAAAGTTCTATTAACCTGTTGAGGTACTGTAGGGGTGAGAAAGGTGGGCATTAATGAGAAATGACATTTATATAGCTCAGGGAGTTGGGTGGCTGGAGACGAGCTATTCCCTAAGTTCGAAAACACGTGAAAAACAGGTTTTCAGGGCAGACAAAGGATTTGCTGTAGGATGTGTTGAATTTGAGATACTTGTGAAACTTTATTGTGGAAAAAACTCACAAAAAGTAGTACCAGCGGATGCTGCAGGAGACATGTCAGGTCTAAAGAGATACCTGGTTAAAAAATCAGCCCCTAAGAAGGATAATATATTTTGTTTATTGTCTTTGTGTAAGTACTAGGGAAAGAATAATCTTTTACTTTGCTAACTCATTCATCCAAAAGCATTTAATGAACAGGAAAATCCAGGGCCAGCACTATTGTAGGTTCAGATTACAGATGATTGGTAAATCTTTTCAGAAACTCATAATTCTAGCAGATTTGGCCATGGATTAAAGCAGAGGGGCAGGTCAGGGGACCTGCTTGGAGCCTCAGAACTGCTGTAAAGATTATTTGATTCAACAGATGCAGGGAAAAGTCTTCTTGGTACTTCTTTCATTAACTAAAGGCAAAAATTGCTGAAAAATGAGGACTATCATAAATTTCTTCTTGTAGGCAAGTCTTCCCTCAAAGAGAGACCAAGAGCAAATGTAACATAAATCTCTCTTGTTAGCTTCTTGTTATGTAACAAAAATATCAGAGACAACCAAAAAGAAGAACGGTTTACTTTTGGCTTACAGATTTCTAAGTATCAGCCCATAGTTGGTAGGTCATGTTGCTTCTGGGTCTATGGTGAAGCACTAGATTATGGCATGGAATATGTGATGGTATAAGCTTCTGTCCTTGTGCAACTGGAAGGGAGTGGGTGAGAGATAGAGGAGAAACACGAGAGGTTAGAGACTGGCATCCATAATCTCCATAATGACCTAAGAATTACCCCTTCCCCCATCTTCTTAAATGTTTCCATCACTTTCCAATAGTACCAAGCTGAGGACTAAATCTTTAACACTTAGGGTGTTACAGTATAGTCTAGAACAAACTATAGCAGCTGCCTTGCTAGGGGAGTTTTATGGCTCTGAAGATAGAAAGTCTCCTATAAATCTCTAGAAAAACATCATCATAAACTTCCTTATATCCCTGTTGCTTTCCTGAGGCATGCATTTATTTTTCCAAAAGAAACCTATTTGATCTTTGCATGGGAGCTTCTTCTCCCTCTGCTTTTTCTCACCCATATTAGATATGGAAGCCACCACTTTGAATCAGACACTACTGAGTACTTTTATTGTAATCTGTTGCATACATGAACTTTTTCTCTTTTTTCAACTTAATTAACAGGTTCAGCCACTGAATATTAAGCATATGAAATATTTTCTCTTTTCCATCCAGTGATAAGAGACATTTCTTTTCTGAGTGGTTGGGATAATGAAAACAACTTAAAAAAAAAAAAAAAAAAGAAAAATGCTAAGAGATGGAAGATAGTGGCAGAGGAAACTCACTCCGTGCTGATGTTGTAGTGTACCTAAGAGTAAAGAGGGAGTCAACTCATATTTGTGTTTGTATTCACATAATTCTTCCCCACATCTCACTGCTAGTTTTTTCTAGTTCCTCATCCTAGACTCTTATACTGTTCCTCGTCACATCTTCTCCAGATGCAGAAAGCAAGAAGGAAGCAACTAAAAAATCGAATCTGGCTCTCTGTCAGGGCTACTTGCTCACCCTGACTTTCTATCTAATTTTTTCACTGTGTTTTCAGTCTGCCTCTCTTAGGGCTTTCCATAGCTCAGTACAGCTTCCTTCCATTCAAGGGATAATATCAAATTTCCTATTCACTTTCATTTCCAACCACTTAACGACCTCCCCTTGGAAGGAGAGTAGGATTTCTTTATCCCTTTTCAGAGAAAACTCATCTACCTCAGCATTAGATTAAAAAAACAAAAACAAAATAAAGGAAGCAAACAAACAAAAACAGCTTCCATTCCTTACCCAAACATGAAGGACTTTGTCACTCATCATTTTCCTGTTTTCTTCTTTGATCTTTCTATGGTGACTACCTACAAATTTAATGACAGTGATGTGGCTTAGTATGTTTCTTCTGTTGCTATCTTCAAGCTCAATATTCACCCTCTCTGAGAAAAAGGATCTTTGATACAAGTAGTTCTATTGTATTTCCTAGAACTTCGCACAAAACTAGGAGTGCTGAAGACACTGAATAATACTTGCTCTAATTAAAGAAGGTGGAATTACATGGGTTTTTCTATATGATCAAGTATTAAAAATTCGAGCTCCAGTCTCAAGCTGTCATCATCAGGACTGTCATGTTGCAGTTTTCATAACCTCCTTCATGCCCTTTGCTCAGAGAGGACCCATGTGAATATGCAGCAGAATGGAGAGGCTCTGACAACACAATGCAATACTTGTTGCTGGCTATGACTTTGAAAATCAGGAATGTTCAGTCAATGCACATTCCAGAATTCCCAGCCTATGCTTTTGGGGTGGGTTTCAGAATGTTGGCTATTTATAGATACTTCAAATGTATAGTTTTGCCTATTCTTCATGCAGTTGTTTTACAGTGGAATTTTCTTTCCTTTTTTGACCAGGAACTCCATGATGCTTACCTCCCACACATGCATATGTGAGTCTTTGGAAACAGAAGACCTTAGGATTTGCTGAGCTTTGACCACTTAACTCCTCCAGCACTCATTTCCTTTGGGCCTCTTTTTCTTTAAGATGAGAGGTTGAAAGGTCGAGGAGAGGTGCAGCAGTGTGAAAGGTTTAAGTGTCTAAAGAGAGAACAACTTGATTTTCTACACACACACACACACACACACACACACACACACACACAGATCAGAGAACATGAGAGAAACTCTGAGTTTCAGGTTTCATTGCAAATTGTGGGACTTAGCTCTGCTTTGCTCAGAGGATCCTGAGGGTTTAGAGTCCATCCAGGAAACTGGGGCCCAGGTGATGACTTCATATGGAAGTCATGCAGAACTCATGAGCTCATGCCCTGGGAGATGAAGCTGGAGGAGAGAAAGCTGCTCCCAGTGAAGTTACAGGAAGTCTGTACAGCACCATCCAAACTTGAGCAGGGGAGAGCCTCTACAGCCGGGCCTCTGGAATTTGGGAGACTTTCTTGCAAGAACTTGTAGCGAAATGAAATTGGTTGGTTTCTCTCAAGCCCTTGAAAGACTCTAAGAGAAACTAGCAAAATGTGGAAGCCAAGGATTGTGCCATGCTCACGCTCAGCTCTCTTTGAGCTTTAATGCGTGCCATTCTTGGTTCTTTACGGGAACAACAAGGTCACAACCATCTCTATTGTCCATCCTGCCCTTTCTGTGCTGCACCATTGATGAGTGGCTCTCATTGAGCTCTTCTGCACAGAGTCTCAGCAAACACTGATGTGTCTGCTCCTCTGCCTGAGACAGCAGGACTGGAGAACTACCATATGTGCTCAGGTTTCCAGAAGCTCAGGGTAGGTTGGGACAGTGTTGGGATTTGGCTTTGGCTTTGATGCCTTCAAAAGGTCTGAGCAATAGCATTCAAGAAACTCATCCATCCAGAGTTGCTGACCCAAAAGTGCCTTAGCCACCTTGAACTTCTGTAAGAAAGCACCATACCCTAGATCAGTGGCTCTCAGCCTGTGGATGACAATTCCGGTGGGCGTCGAGCAAATACATAATGCATATCAGATATTTACATTTTGAATCATAACTGTAGCAAAATTACGGTTTTGAAGTAGCCACCAAAATTATTTTTTGGTTCGGGGTCACTGCAACATGAGGAGCTGTGTTGCGGGATCATGGTACTAGAAAGGTTGAGAACCACTGCCCTAGATGATTTAAACAACTGAAATTTATTTCTCTGTCTTCAAGTCTGGGAAGCTAAATTGCTAACTTTTTATCTGGCTTGTAGACTACCTAGTCACATGATAGGAAGAGAAATTCTAGAAATTTCTAGAAATTCTTCTTATAAAGACACTGATATCAGCATGAAGCCCTTACTGACATCACTGTAAGTAACTCCAAGTATCTTTCAAATCTCTCATGTCCAAGTGCTATCATGGTGGAGGTTAGGGCTTAACATGTCCATTTGAGAAAAGGACAATTCAGTCCATAGGAGGGGAATGAAGCCCAAGCACAGGAAAGAGGCTGTAGATAGAAACTTACCAAAGAGTAAATTCAACTGAAGAGCAGCACTCTGGGATACAGTCCAGGGTGCTCCTCTGTATTATCAGCATCTCCATCCTGGAGGAGAAGCTAAGCACCCCGTGTCATTCAGTGGCATAGGACAGAATCCATTCTGATTATTTTGTGCAGAAAAAAATTTATTTGAAGGACTTATATGGCTTAGTCATTGAGAGGACTGAAGACTGCAGCAAGGACTGAAGCAGCATCCAGGAACCACACCACAAAGGGTATCTTTATACTAGAGAGAGACAGTCTCCTGAACTAGTGTGGTGTCCTTAGAGCTCCCCTGCCAAGGCCAAGATCAGGAGGAGGCTAGAGGTCAGACTACTACCACATCACCACCATATCTGTCCCTTGCTATGTCTGCTGCAGGGGGCACCAAGACCATGAATGAACAGCTGTTGCTGTGACACCCAGGAAACTAGTGATTGGAGGCCGAGACTTCTGCTCCCATTGCCAGCACAGCAGATGTCTCAGTGAGCAGCTTGGCTGCCCAAGTAGCAAGCAACAGTAGCGAAGGAGTCTTGTTTTCACCAGATCTATTAACAAGCACAGGGTCATGGGCAAAAGCACAAAAGGAAGCCCATTAGTCATACATCTTAAGTGCCAAAAGGTACAAATTAGGCTACAAACTGTTCAGTGTACGTCCTACCTTCCTATCTTGACAAATATCCCTCATGACAATGTGGACATTCAGAATCCAATTTCAGTTCTTGGAATTTTCTCAGTTCCATAGCAGAATGGTACGGCCAGCAGAGCTGGTCCTTCCACCCAGTTTCTTTTTGGTTTTTCCTGCACTGCCACAAGCCTTTTGCCCACATGTGTGGCAATTCCAGCTTACTCATCCACATTCTGTGCATATGAAAACCTCCCCCGCCACACACAGGTAGCAGCACGCTAGCTGCTGAGATTGCTTGGTTTGTTAATTTTACTTAAGTGGTATTTCTTCCACTACTGTTTTCTCTTTTATACAAGTAGCTGATTTCATGGCTTGGTAGAACTAAGAAATGCTTCTCTTATGAAGAATTGAAAAATCCTTGTTTCTTGCGCTGAGCTGTTCTTGGGCTGAGCATGTCACTTTGTGGGAGAGCATTTGCCTAGCATTTGGGAGATTCTGGATTCCATTCCCAGCACTGAAAAAAAAAAAAAAAAAAAAAAAAAAACCTGACAAATAGTATTTAAGAAGCCAGGTGTGGTGGTGCAGGCCTGTAGTCCCAGCACTTGGGAGGCTGAGGCAGGAGGATCAGTGTGAGTTTGAGACCAGCCTGGGCTATAAAAGTGAGCTCAAGGCCAGCTTGAACTGCACAGCGAGACCCTGTCTCAAAAAGACAAAAAAAAAAAAAAAAAAAAAAATTAAGAGACACAATAGTGAAGTTGGAGAGTTCCTGGACTTTGGCAGTATCAGCTCATACCTGGCAAGTTTCCTAAATTCTTGCAACCTCAATTGCCTTGTTTATGAAATGAAAATAATAGTAGCTACTGTTTTAAGACAATGCATGACAAGACTTAAACTAGTAGATGGAATATAGATAGTGCACAAAAATATAAGCCATTATAAGTGTTATGATAGTTATAAATTAATAGTGAAGTTTCACTATGCCAGAACAAATTATTAGGCTTTTCTTATGTCATGAATCAGATTTCTAATTAGAAGAATTTTCTGTTCTTTGAGCCTATATGGGCACTTCTTTTGCTTGGAGCAGGCCAGAACTGGGCTTTGCTCTGGCTGCTAAGAGCTGCATGGAGAGCCAGTTTTCACCAGATTTGATGATGAGACTGAAGGTAAACCTGGCCTCAATACTGTAATCAACTGGTGATGTCTTCCTGGGCTTCAGGAAATGAGAGGACTACGTAGGAGCCCAGTAACCGCCATTTTTAGACTAGATTTATAGCTCTGATTTAGGAAATAAGATAAACTTGGAAAGACATGCCAGGTTAGACTCTCACATCTACATCCTGACCACTGTAACTAGAGGCCAGACATTTAACCATATTTGATAAGTTGTTTCCTTTATAAAATGAGGATTACTAAATTGTACCTGCCCTCCCTAACTGAATTATTTGCAAAGATCAAATAATGCTTCAGGAATTGTGACTTATGGAGCAGTACATAAATGCAAGGTCGTTTTGGTAGTGGGCTAGTTTGTACTTGATAAGGAGAGAGAGCCAAGCAGTGACTGCTTTGGTCCCCTTGGCCCAGGTTCTGAATCCTGCTTTAGCTTTAGAGTGCTGAACTTGATAGTTTGTACTTGATAAGGAGAGAGAGCCAAGCAGTGACTGCTTTGGTCCCCTTGGCCCAGGTTCTGAATCCTGCTTTAGCTTTAGAGTGCTGAACCATGGTGGGAGATACTGGTAGGGCAGCAAGAATCTGCACTTAAAGGTGGGTGCTTGGGTGCAGTATAGCTGGGAGATAGAGCACTTGTCCAGCATGTCGAAAGTCTTGGGACTCATGCTTGGCACTACAAAAACAAAACGAAAGGAAACAGATGCTGATTGACTTCTCAGCTGTATGATTTGGATCCAGCTTTAGAACCTGTACCAACTTTAGTTTCTTCATCTGTAGCAGGGAAATCTAAATAGAAATAATGACACCTGCATTTACTGTCACTCAGGGTGATGTAGTTCAAAGGGCATATACACCAAGATGCTTGGGCAAACCCAGGTGTGAGTAGTTATGCTCTCTTACTATGATCAGAGCAACCCCATCAGCTTTTTACAAACCATTCCCTTTGCTCCTCTATTCTAAGATCTCAACAAGTCTCTGATGTTTTCTTTTCTTTTTGTCCTCTCACTGGTTTAAATTCTGGCATGGTCCCATGGGTGCTTTTTATTAACACTGGAGTGATCAAGTGAGAATCAGGGTTGGGCCAGAACTGGAAGACTAGTGTCACATGCTGGGGAGGTTAAAAGCCAGCTTTAAAAACAGAGATGGAGTAGAACCATAGCTTGGGTTTCATTTTAGAGGTGTTTTTCTAAGAGCAGGCCTATATCCATGAGGATCAAGGGGAACATGGCAAAAAAAGCCATGGACCAACTGGAAAGCTAGAACCAGTTGTGCTGGTAGAGAGGTTGGTCCCCAGATGGCAATCCCCACATGCTTCTCCATTGTGGGCAACACCTCAAAAGCTTCTGATCCCTCAGCCAAGAGGATTAGAGGTCTGTCTATATCTTTATCCATTCCTTCTCCACGTTCCATATATTCCTTCTTTATATTTCTGTGAGCCTTAGGCAAAGAGAACAGCATAGTTTGTTTGTTTATTTATTTATTTATACAATAATTAATACGTTGTATATTGTTGCCTTCATCGTAGTTGTTCAGAGTACAAGATGCAGCCAGGCATGGTGGCACACGCCTGTAATCCCAGCACTTGGGAGGCTGAGGCAGGAGGAGGATCAGTGTGAGTTCGAGACCAGCCTGGGCTATAAAAGTGAGCTCAAGGCCAGCCTGAACTGCATAGTGAGACCCTGTCTCAAAAAGACAAAAAAACAAAACAATAATTAATACATTGCATAGTGTTGCCTTCATTGTAGCTGTTCAGAGTATAAGATGCAGACATGATCTCTTGTCTAAATATTATTAGTACAGCTCTTTATTTTCATTGTACAAAGAGAAAGTAGCTGTATATATGTTCCAATAGTCCATAACAGTAGTGGATTATCAGTTCATCGGGCATTATTGGAAGCTGGTGACTTGAGCCTTTCAACTTAGCATATTAATCTGGCTTTCCTTTTTATATTGCATGGTTAGTCTTTCCTGCTGGATGGTTAAGGCCAAGATAAAACAAGACCTATATTATTTAAAAAAATGTAACTTGTGTATCTGACAAGGTCATTCAGGTCCCCTTGAGCAGCACAAGGGGCTCCATGTACTAGTTTTTTTATGGCCACTGTAAGTGCCATGCACTGGATGACTTAAATAACAGAAGTTTATGACATCACAACTCTAGATTTCTGACATCCAAAATAAAGATGTTTACAAGGTTTGATTCCTCTAGAGGCTCTGACAAAATCTATTCTATGACTTTCTCCGAACTTCTGGTGGTTTGCTGAGAATCTATAGTGTTCTTGGTTTGCAAACGCCACCCTGACTCCTGTCTTTATCCTTACATGGTTGTCTGCCTATGTCTACCTGTCTTTCTGCCCAAATTTCCTCCATTTCGAAGGCCATGAACATATTTACTTATGGTCCACCTAATGACCTCATTTTAACTGGATCAACTACAAGGACCCTATATCCAAATGATGCATGCTGAGGTATTGGATATTAAAACTTTTTAAAAAATTTTTTATTTTATTTTATTTTATTTTATTTTATTTTATTGTTTCAGAACCTTTTGTTTTGTTTATTCACTAATTTTTATGGTCAGCTCAGCCCACCCCGAGGGCAGGGCTGGCGCAGCATGTGATGCCGGGGATCGAACCGCGGTCCCTGAAGCTACCCAAGCTTTCCCAAGCAGGTGCTTTAGACCACTGAGCAATCCCACCAGACCCCTTGGATATTAAAACTTGAATGTGAATTTCAGGGTCATGTAATTCAACCCATGCTGCCTTCCTTGTTTCTTTGGTGATGATTCAAACCAAGGGGGTTTGATGAAAATAGGGGAATAAGGGAGAACAAATCACCAGAGTAACATGCTATCTGTTTCCACTTAGCTGCCAACTTCAGAAACATTTACAACACATAGGCTATTTCCTCATATTTTGCAGAAGAGGAGAAAGGTATCTTTAGGAGTAGAACTGTTCTGACACAGAGTAGTTGCTAAATAAGCAGCTATTGAATTAGTAATGAATGAAGGAAATACAGAACACACGCTTTGGTTTGGATGTGGCTTATCCTCCAATGGTTTGTGTGCTAGGAGTTTTGTTTCCAGGGGGCAGTGCTGGGCAGTGGAACTTTGAAGAGGGGATCGCAGAGAAGGTAATGAGGGCATGGGGTTGAACCTTCATGAATGGATTCATGCTCCTTCATGGTGAGTGGCTAAAGCCTAGATTAGTTCTAAAAACAAGCCTGACCCTCCCAGGTATCTTGCTTCCTGTGTCTTTACTGACTTTCTAGGTTCATGCTCTCATCTTTGGCATGTCACAAGCCATGAGGTCTTTTCCAGAGCTGGACCCAAATGCTAACCCCATAACCTTGGCTCTCTAGAACTCTGAGCTAAATAGACCTTTTTTTTTTTTTTTTTTTTTTTTTTTGGTAAAGCACCAACACCAGCTATTTTTTGTTATAGCAGCACAAAACAGACTAAGATACTCCATTAACAGTTGTTTATGTTCTATACCATGACACAGGAATTTTAGGCTAGGAAAAGGACTGTCAGTGGTTGCTGAACTTATAATCAGTTCCTGTCATATAAGAAGTGAACTTATCCTTAACAGCTGACTTATCAAGAGCGGAATAAAACACATCTGGTGATATACATTGGAGTGTCCCTTGCTACTTCAAGATGATTTCAGTGTACCCCGGAGCATCTTAGGGCTTCATCCAAAAGCAGATTTTGGAGTCCTGATCAGAGCCTTAGAGTTCTAAGCTGTCACAAAATCCTTTACCTCACTAAGGCTTACTGGTATCAGCACTGGGGAGCAGGATGTGACCTCAGTAATCATTAAGTCGCTCCTCTTAATTTGAAAATGAAGAATTTGGCATTAAGAGGAGAAGGGCCAGGATCAAGGTGACATCCAGCACCCAGTGCATGTTTCTGATGCTTCCCCTCTCTTTGACTGTTTTCTGTTTTTCTCTGGCAGGTCACCAGGCGCCAAACTGTGTTCTGTCTCTTACTGTGGCCACAGTTTCCAGATTGACACTGACAGACATGAGAAGGCAGGAACCAAGTAAAATCGGAAAAACATTGTGTCCTTGATCCCATCTTCTGTTGGCTGATCATTAGGAAAGAGTTAACCAGGTACACAAATATCTTCAAATGTGTTTGCTAGAATAACTGAAACCTAGTTTAAAAATCCAGATGACCTCAGACTATGATATCAAAAGTGGAGATTTGGGGCATTTGGTTGGTTGCCAAGAGGCTCTGGATCAAGTCCTTCAAAGCATCTTCAAATGCTGCCACCTGCCTGGCTGCTTGCTTTGCCTATAGGGAAGGCCAGCTTTTCAATCCCAGGCCACCTTTCTTTCACACTTTCACCACCCAGAGGCAAGAGAGGGCTTGTGGGAAGGGAGGCTGTGGCCCAATCCTGACCTCACATAGGGCTGCCTTCTTTTTCCCAATTCCCTCTTGCATCAGGCAGTTTCACGCACGGGAGTAAACAATGGCCAGTTTGTTAGCAGGTGAGCATATGGATGGTAACAAGTGCGCCTTTGACCCAGGCAATTAAAGGGCATTAAATGGCCCTTGGAGCTCTTAGCAGTTTGCAGCATCCCAAGGGAATGCTGGTGAGTGCGCAAACAGCCAGCCTGCCCAACCACATTATTAAATGGCCTATCATTATTTATTATGTGCAAATTTACTTACAGTGGCTGGTTTGTTGAAAAGGCCTGGAAAATGTGTGTATTTAATTAACATATATAAATATATATTTATCTTCATTACTAAGCTCTTTCATTTAATCTTCATATTTGATTCCTCCACAGCTGTGCATAGGAAGTGGCGAATATCACTTTCCTTGCATTTGATATGAAAGCAAGTAGGTAGTAATGTTGGCCAAGTCAGTGCTTATTACATGAGGAGGTAGTTGAGGGTCAACTCAGCTATTGAACTCTAACACTGTTCTATTTTTTAAAGGTTTTTTTTTTTAATGTATTTAATACAGGGTCTACAGGGTCTCACTGCACCGATTGGACTCTTGCTGATCCTCCTGTTTTCAGTCTCTCAAGCACTGAGATTACAGGCAGGAGGCACCACACCCAGTCTCAGTGTACCCTGGGAGTAACGCCTACATGGGACACTGGGAGTTGAACCTGGTCCCTGCATCTGCCTAAGCAGGCTCTTTAATCTGCTGAGCTACCTGGTATGTTTTTGATACTTGTAAAAACAATATATACTTATTGCAGAAAAATCAGAAAACAGATAATATGAAATAGAAAGGAAACCAACATAAGTAATTCTTTTTTTTTAAAGAATTTTTTTATTTTATTTTTTTCTTGTTTCAGAACTTTTGTTTGTTTGTTTGTTTATTTTTATGACTGGCTGAGCCTGCCCTCAGGGCAGGGCTGGTGCAGCATGTGGTGGTGGGGATTGAACTGCTTTCCCTGCAGCTGCCCAAGCTTTCCTAAGCAGGCGCTTTAGAGCACTGAGCCACCCTGCCGGGTCCCCAACATAAGTAATTCTAACTCTGAATTAGCCATTGTTAACATGTAAGTATGTGGTTTTCCATTCTTTTAAAGGACACATTAGTTTAAAATTAAAAAGCCTGTATCTTTTTATACATATTCATAATATATAAGTCAAGTAAATATACACAAATAGTTTAACATGTGATGACAACCATATATATATACATATACATATCTGTACATGTAAAAAATATGTATAGTTGGCTGTCCTTCTTGGTGGGCTCCATACCAACAGATTCATTCATCTACCTCGGATTGAAGATATTTAGAAAGAGAAGTTGTATGTATAAAAATACGTATGGAGCTTTTTCTTGAGATTATTGCCTAAATAATAGAGCATAACAACTGTTTACAATAGCATTTATATTGCACTAGACATTATAAGTATTCTACAAAAGATTTAAAATATATAGGACAGGAGGATGTGCTTAGATTATATTCAAATATTTCACTATGTTATAAAGGGGACTTAAACATCTACAAATTTTGTGTCATGTTGGATCCTAGCACTAATCTTCTACAGATACCAACAAGAGACAAAGATAATATCAATTTGAGTTTATTTGAAATTTGCTGAGTCATTTTTAATATTAATTAAGGCTTCAGACCAAACACAGAAAAGGGTGGAGAATACCAATTAAATTCCCAATAAAGAACAAAGAATGTGGGTGGTAAAGAAGACAGAACAGTGCCCCACCACCCTGGTGAGTGAGCCTGCCCTCCATCCTGAACTGTTTCTACTCAAGGATGTTTCAGTTTTTTAGATGAGGGACTAAGCAGAGTCACCCTTAATTCTTTCCACTGAAGTACTGACACCCACAGATGCGTACCCCCTCCCGTTCCCTAATAGCTCGCTTTCCCTCTGGACAAAGGCATTGCAATCCAGAGTGGAGGTTACCATGATTTCAGTGGCATCTGGGATGCCGCCGTGACATGTTTGCAATCAATATATTCATACATAATTAATGCTTATATGTAACCTTAGGGCAACTTCTTGTTTGAATGTCTTGAGGCCATTACGATTATAATTATTGTTATTTTCGGAGGCTAATACTGTAAAACAGGGCCTTTTATTCTAAAATGGTCTGGTTTTATAAGCACTTGCTAGACACAATAACTTAAGTTAACACAGCCTGAAGATGGTTTATGGCTAGCATTAGAAGTATCTGTGGAGAGAAATCTTTCTGGGGGTTTAGGTGCAGGGTGATCCATAACCATCCTTTTATTCACTGTTCTTGTTACAGGCTCAACCACACACTCTGAAGCCTCTCACACAATTTCCTTTACTTCTTCCTTCCAAACTAACCTTTGTTATGGTTTGTGTCTAGTTGTCCCCACAGAGCCTCATGCAGTCATGGGTGGCTTCTGGAGTTTGTGATTGATCATTGTGGGTGTGGATGCCGCACCTGTCCTGGGAGAGGTGGTTTACATTTCAGTGTAAGGAAGGAAGGAAGAGAAGTTAGCTGCTGGAGCTGCTGCTACTCCTTTTCTTCCCTCTTGCCCTTTGCTGTTGCTATGAAAGGTTGCTCTCTGCCATGTGGCACGCTGCCTTGGACTGAAACCTCCAGTAACTCTGAGCTAAATAAATCTTTCCTTCCCTCATTTTGAGGGTTGGATATTTGTCCCAGCAATGAGAGAAGAGTAACTAAGACAATCTTGAAACTTCAAGTCCCTGTGTTAGTGCAGCTCTACTTAGAGCTTAGCAACCCCCTTCTCTAGAGGGCAGCAGCTCCTGCAGAAATGGCAAGAGAGACCCTAGGGACTAAAGATGAGCTCATTCAAACAGCTGAGGCCCACCTGATCCTCTGGATATACTTCCCTACTAAGAAATACTAGTGGAAACCATTTAAGAAATATGTAGTTATAAAGGTTTAAAATCAGTGCTAGAGCCATTATTGGGTCAACACTACATGTACAGTGTTCTTCATCTAATTCTTTTTTGTAAAGTGATCAGATTGCTATACTGATATTCTCTCTAAACAAATGCAACCTTATTTGTATATTAAACCAAGTAAAAGGAACTACAAAAGAAGCACCTATTGAAACATATTACTTTCTATACCACTGTGATTTAACATGGTTTATTCAATGCTAATCTTGCATGGAGAAAAAATATTAGAAAACTTTTAAACAAGTCCAGACCTAGCCGGGCATGGTGGTGCACGCCTGTTATCCCAGCACTTGGGAGGCTGAGGCAGGAGGATTGGTGCAAGTTCGAGACCAACCTGGGCTACAAAAGTGAGCTCAAGGCCAGCCTGAAACTGCATAACAACACTCTGTCTCAAAAAGACAAAAAAAAAAAAAAAAAAAAAAAAAAAAAAAAAAAAAAAAAAAAAAAAAAAAAAAAAAAAAAAAAAAAAAAAAAAAAAAAAAAAAGTCCACACCAACACCAAATAGAATCCCAGGCAGCTAGTTGTTTCAGGGCTAAGCCCAGTTCACTCACTCTTTTTGTAATAGTCTGGAATGATGTTTCTAAGGCAGAGGAGGAGTCAAGTTACTAAGGGGAGGGGAGGGGGATAAATTTTATTTGTAAATTTATAAGGAATAAGACGAGAGCCACATACTAGGGAGCTTAATGACCGTCATTGTTTGGGGCCATAATTTTGACCAATCATAATAAGCCTTGAAAAACTGCATTTAATATTAAAATGTATCCTAGCAAAAGGTTGGAACTAGAATCTCAAGGGGTGGTTGACCTGAGGAAGCGCCAGAAAGGCCAATTACTCTTTTCTGAGGGCTTTGGTTTCCTAGACACATGGCTGCCACCTGGTGGCAAATACACAGTGGTCGCTCACTTATCCTGGAGGTTACATTCCAGACACCCTCGAGGTAAGTAACAATCAGGGAAGCAGCGAAGGTATGTTTATTTTAGTATTTATGTATATTTTAAGGATTTCTAAACTGTTTCCACACTCTTATAGATCTTCCCTACACTTTCACATTTTTAATGTTCTTAACCATTTTCCAATCTCAAAAACCAACGTAATTTTATCAGCATCCATGTAATGTATGACACTGCAAAATCCTGTGATAAAGCGAAAAATCCATAATAAATAAACTAGATTAACAGTTTTTGAAAACCTATAAAACTGGGTCCATGAAAGTTGTGCCACGAAATACTGAAGGACTACTGTACTATTCTTAGATGGTGGAGGAATTCTGGCTTTTATATGCTACATCATCTTATTTTTAAAAACGTTAATTCAAAGGTATTTCTTTCCCTGATGCCATTTTCCTTCATTTCTTTGTCACAAGTCCAAGAAACGTCATAATTCTGTATGTGGACAAACATTTTCATATCTCTCGTTCCATTGCCTTCCTTTACGATGGTTTCTTTAGTGGTAAGATGGAGGGTTCATTCCTTCAATCTATCTAGCTAAACACCTCTAATTCACCTCTTTCTATTTCGCATTATGGAAAATGCTATAATTCTAAATATTGCCTCCAAAATTCATGTTGCAGCTTAATTGCCACTGTGGTAAATGAAGAGGTAGAACCACTGATTGGGTAGTTACTGCCTAGGGGAACTGACATCCTAGATGCATTAAGGTCACTTTTATGGGGATGACTGGGCTATGAAGCGGGTAGTTGAACACCCTTGCTTTCTCTGTAGTTTTCTTTTTTGTCCTTCGGCCTCCTACCATGCAATGAGGTAGAGCAAAGGCCCTTTCTAGATTTCCCCATTGTGTGCTTGAACTTCCCAGTCTTCAGAACCACGATCTAAATAAATCTCTAGTCTTTATAAGTTATGCAGTCTTCTGTTGCAACAATATAAAATAGATTAAGGTAAAAGGAGTGGGGCTGTTGCTATAACAAATGTCTCAAATTGTGGTCGTAGTCTTGAAATTGGTTCCCAGGTACAAATGGAAGAATTCAGAAAAGTCAGCTAGAAAAAGCTTGCATTGTCATGAAGCAAGCTGTAAAGGCAATTTTGTTGATGGCCAAGAGAAAGACAAAAGCTACAAGGAGGACTCAAATCTTTTCAGGAATTAGACTGTTGTAATAAGAATATAGGTAGAAATATGAGTGGTAAGAGTCATTCTGAAAACTCAGATGAAAATGAGTGGCAAAAGATGGAACACTGGAGTAAAGGCTACAGTTGTCACACCACTGTGCAGCTTTGTAATGGTGTCACAAAGGACTTCATGGAAGACAGAGCTCAAGAGCAATGAGCTAGGCTATAGTGCAGAAAAGATGCCTAAAGAACAAAGAATTCAAGCTGCCCCGGGTCTACCTTTAACTTCACATAGTGCTATGCAAGAGGGAAAACGATTTAAAGTTAGAATTTATAGTTTAAAAATAGAATGGAAAGATATAAAAATTTTACAGCCTAGTTGTGTAAAAAGTTAAAAAAAAAAAAAAGACACATTTAAGAGAGCAAACCAAAGATATGGCCACGTGCCCATTTGCTAAGGAGACTTGTGTGTAGAAAAGGGATCAACAAGATGACAGGAGAAAGACGCTGGAGACATTTCAGGAATCACTCATGCTGTCCCTTCTGCCATAAGCTCAGAGCTTCTTCAGAATCCTAAGAGGGCAGGATGGTTGCAGTGGATGGTCCCAGGGTGGCTTCCATCAGCTCTTCTCCCAGAGCTGCCTTGGGTCGCTGTTCTTTACCCTATCATAGAATGCTTCATGGGTACCAAAGCTGCGTCTCTTACGACCTTGGGTACATCTTTACCTGCCATGCTGGAAAGCAATGGAAAGCAGGGCCTATGGGGAGCTAATTCTGCAAAGGCTGCAGAGAAATTAATTTCTCCACAAAGATTTGAAAGGCTCTGTGGACAGCCAAGGGGCACAGACAGAAATTTACTGTAGGGGTGGCACCACCACAGAACTCTTAGTCTGTTAACACAGGAACAAATAGGCAACTCCAGCCTGGAAGAATAGCAAGTATGAGACTCCAGCTGGAAAAGGCTGACCCATGAGTGGAGCTCAGCAAAGCCATATTGAGAAAGCTCACCTGAATTGACACCTACACTCTCTTGATAGTGAAGAAACATCCTTTTCATTCCTCAGTGTCACCCCTGGGGGACTCTCCCTGAGGAGAGAGTACTGTAGGGCTAGGGCTCGGAAAACCATGGTGGGGTTCTCCAGCAATGATGGCAGTGTCTGCCATAAGACATAAGTCATTTTAATTGCTTATAGCCAAGAGCATATACCAGAATCACTGGGGAATAGGTCTAGGAATGAGTCAATGAAATCGAGTTGTGCTCCTAAGGAGCTATGTGTGAGAAAAAGGCAGTGATGTTTGTAGGCCCGGAACAGGGTAGAGCAAAGAAAACCTCATGAGCACAGCTAAAAGACCACAGTGAAGGGGTGTCAAGTAGCACCAACACCAGTGATCTGTGGGCAGAGGAGCTCTAGTCACCACTCATTAGCCATGCTGTGTTGTTTGTGAGCATGTCTACGGCACTCAATCCCATGGAGCATCCAGGAGTGAGACAGGGAAGAAGCTCCCGACCTGAAAGATACCCGGGACTGTTCACTTTCTCAAAATTTGCATGCATTTTAGGAGGTTAAGAGCAGAATATATTTATTGAGATGAAAGTCCTGTCTAAGAAAGAGAAGATAGAAGGAATTTGCACTTTCCGGGGATTTTTAGAGTAAAGTCAGGGTTGAGGAGACAGCTCTGTGGAATAAGTGTTTGCCTGGGAAGCACAAGGTCCTGAGTACAATCCCTGATATTGAAATTTCTAGGTGGGCATAAGGTGGGACAAAACTATGGTCAACCCATAGAATTACAAATTTAATTGCTCAAGTCAAACTGATTAAGTTGGGATCAAATGGGAAAGTGAGTCACACAGCAAGCAGACAAGAACACAGAACAGAGGCTTTTTCTTCAGGAGGTTGGGTTAGTGGCTCTTCCTGGCTTTTTTAAGGTGACTGATATCTCTTTAGAACATCAGTTCCTGGTATATGGGTGCATTTGTTTGATCTTTTGTCTAGAGGTCTGGCCCAAAGCACTGTCTCTCGCACAGCTGCAAGGCATTTAGCCTTCCATACTGGATCCTTGAAGGCCCAGGCCTGACTGCCTGTTTGTTCCTGTGATATTTCTGCCTACGCAGTGCCGACCACAGGAGGGCCAGGACAGGGAGTTTCTGTGGAGATTCTCTCACAGTCCAATACCCCTCCTCACACTTAGCATAGCTCCATCTTGAGGTGAGCTAAAGAAAGTTTAGTTACATTGATGACAATGATAAAAAATATCATCTATGAATGCACAGGGACAGAAAGTGAAATAAATAATGGACTTGATGAGTTTGGAGTCAGATTTTAAGAAAAAGGAATGGAAAGGGGAGAAATAGGAAGGAATTCTTGGGTGGGTGAAAGGCCTCATGCAGCAGTCTGGAGGTAGCAGGCAACAAGTTGGATGGCAGAATGGTTCGGCTGGTGCTGAAGAGTTAGACTTGGTAGACTGCTGAAAGCATATAAAGTCTATTTCTCAAAATATGTACTTATATGCTAATATGTGCATAGTGATAAACCAAATATACTTAATGCATAGGTGTAAATACATTTTGTACATGTGAATACATAGACTGTACTTGTCTATTGATATGCTGATAGTTGTTCTTTTGAAAATAGCTAATATCTGTGCAAGGTACAAAGTTAAAAACACATTAAGGAAAACTAGTAAAAGCAAAGATTTCTTTCTCTTTTGTCTTCCTGTTATCTAGTTCTGTTGTAGGCAGCTGAATTAGATAGAAATATTTTAGGCAGTCACACAGGGCCTGACCCTCAAAGAGACAAGAGGGAAGACAAGGTAACTTTGCAACTTGGAGGAGAAAAGACACTCCCATATGGGCCAGATCTCAAGACAAAAGAGGAAACAAATGCAGCTGCATACTTCCCTAGGGATGAGCATCATGGACTGATATTCTAAGTAGATATCCGTCACCTTGAAAGAGCCCAAATGAGTCACTAACCCAACCCCCAGCAGAAATTCTGCTCATAACAGCTGTTTGTTCCTAAAAACCATTCTTTGGTTTTAGAGAACATGAAGTCATTCCAGGTCAGGTTGGGGGATCATTTTCTCTATATATCATTTGGAAGTCATTCATCCACATCAAATTTTCTCCCTGTATTAGTTCCATTGCCTAAATCTATACATGTTCTTGTACTTCTCTCATGTGCTTATAGATCTTCCTGAGAAAAGCATATTAGCATGCTTATACATATATAACATATATATTATATTAAATATATAATATTACATACACATTACATAGATAATATATTATACACACATAATATTACATATCTATGCATATTACATATACATATATTACATATATTATACTACATATACATATATTATATTACATATATATTATACTACATATACATATATTATATTACACATATATTATATTACACACATATGTATACTATATATACATATATAGTATATTACATATTATATATACATATATATAATCATCACCATCTAATTTTAGAATACCAGCATTTAACTTGGAGATTTTTATAATTCCAAAAGAAACTGTGTATTCTTAGCAGTCATTCCTTTCCACCTCTCCCTCAACTTTTACAGGCTAAACTCCTTTCTGGGCCTATGAATGGACTATCTTTCCATTTCATATAAAGGAATATACTTGTTAAAATCTAATATGCCATTTTCAGTATCCATTGATAATGTAGCATGTTTCAATGCTTCAATAACTTTTATGGTCAAATAGTATATCATTGTATACCATCATATATGATAATATACCAATAGTATACCGTTATAATGTAAGACATTTTACTTACTCGTTCACTAGCTGATCAACGTGGGTTGTTTCCACAGTTTGGCTGTTACAGGTAGTGCTGTGTGAACACTGATGTACACATTTTTTTTCAGAACCAGGGATTGAACTCAGGCCCTTGTGCTTGTCAGGCAAGTGCTTATTCTATTGAGCTATTTCCCCAGCTCCTACCCTTTTGTACATACAAATGTTTAATTCTTTTTGGGTTTATCCTTAACAGTGAAATTTCTATTATAAGGTAAGGTAACATTTAGCCATCTGAAGAATTTCCAAAATGTTTTTTCAAAATGGCTAAACCGTTTTACAATCTTACTGATAATGAATGAGGATTTCATCTTTTTCAGTTCTTGCTATTGTCAGCCATTTTGATTTTTGTTGTGTTTATGGGCATTGTTTTGATTTGTATCTCTCTGGGACATTTTTTTCCATTTGCATATTTTTGGCAGAAAATTTCTATTCAATTTCCTTACCCATTTTTTTTCTTGTGCATTTTCAAAAGCTGGATTGCCTTTTTGTTATCAAATGGTAAGAATTTTTCATTTATTCTTGATAATATAGTCCAGTGCCTTATCAGTCATGACTTGCAAATAGATGACTACTTACTGGGTCATCTTCCTACTTTCTTAATATCCACTGAAGCACATTTTTAATTGCAATGAAGTTCAATTCACCTAGCCCTTTGTCATGCATTTGGTTTTCTAAAAGAAATTCTCTACTCTAAGGTCACAAATATCTAACCCTATGTTTTTTCTAAATGTTTACCAGTTTTCTCTCTTTAATTTATAATGCTTTTTTTTTTTTGTCTTTTTGAGACAGGGTCTCGCTATGCAGTTGAGGCTGGCCTTGAGCTCACTTTTGTAGCCCAGGCTGGTCTCGAACTCGCACCAATCCTCCTGCCTCAGCCACCCTAGTGCTGGGATTACAGGCATGAGCCACCATGCCCAGTTTATAATGCATTTTAATTTAGTTCTTGTGCATGAGGTGAAGTATGGGTCTGACTTCCTTTTCATGTAGATATTCATACTATTATGCACAAATTGCAGTGCACATTTCCACAATATTACCCTCTACTCTTATATATTTGAGCTGCCTCATTTTTAATGAATGTATATAACTCCATCTTGTGGCAGTACCAAATTTATTTAACTTTGACCAAGAAACTTTTAAATTGTTTAGTATATAAATGTTATGGGTTCTCAAAAAGAGGCCAGACTGGGTCCAAATTAGAATTTAAATTTGAGCCTTTAATACTGAGCTCAGGGCCTTCCTGACTTCAACTCACACAGGAGTGAAGACAGAGAAGCGCACTGAATAACAGAGAGCAGGATTTTTATACAGTAACTACTTTCCACTTAGCACACACTGATCTTTAAAATTAATCATTTGTAACCTACCAATGTATACAGGCACAATTTACAAATTAACTAGACAATAGATTGAATAAATGAACTTCCTCTGATCTTTAGCAGAATGAAATCATTAACTACATTCCTATACGGCTCAACAGGTAAGTCACGCCCACACTTCATTATCACCTGTAGGGGCTGACTCCCTCAGGTACATATACATCAACATGAATCACTCTAGCTTAGGCTATTACAATTGGTACATTCTAACTTAAGGTCATTTACCTTTGGTCTTCACAACCACAATGCTCTGTTTACTAAGAACAGTTATAAAAAGAACTCTTCAGTCTCAGGGGAATTTCCCAGACATGAGGACTTAAAGTTGTAATTTTTAAACTGCTGAACAGTCTTGTGTGCCCTATTACTAATTGACAAAGAAGTTACCTCAGTGAGTTTGAAACCTAGGTAACCCATCACAAAAAAACTACAATAAAGTTACATAAATACACTGTTCTCCCATATCTGTAGATACATTTCCTGAAATAGATCTAATTTGTCAATACGTATAGACATAATTTTGAAAGAGAATGACAAACTGTGCTCCACAAGAAGTAGTGATACATGGAAACTCCAAATGATACAAGGAGCAAAAAATGATCTCCCAACCTAAAAAGTATCTGGGAAGAGTTCATGTCCTCTGAAACCAAAAGAATGAATTTTAGGAACAAACTGAGGTTATGAGCAGAATATACTTACTGAGGGAAAGAAAGCTTCCATCTGAGAGAGGGACAGAAGGGACCCTGAGCAGGTTGTCCCTGGGAAGCTGTCTTGTCCAGGGACTTTTATAGAGTAAAACCATGTGGTGAGGTGGGTCTAAGGTGAAAGCCATGGGAATTCACTCAGGTGGGAATTAGGTGGGACAAAACTATGGCCAAACGATAAGATTATAAGCACCATTGCCCAGGTAAAATTGACTAAATCCAGTACCACGTGGGGAAGTGAGTCACATAGTAAGTGGCATTTATACAACACAAGACCTCTTCCTGTTGGTGGTTGGGTTAGCGACTCATTTGGGCTCTTTCAAGGTGATTGCTATCGATTTAGAATATCAATCCCTGATGCCCATCCCTAGGGAAGTATGTAGATGCATTTGTTTCCTCTTTTGTCTTGAGACCTGGCCCATATGAGAGTGTCTGTCTCTTTCAAGTGGCAAAGTCACCTTGTCTTCCATCTTGTCTCCTTGAGGGCCAGGCCCTGTCTAGCTGCCTAGAATATTTCTATATAATTCAGCTACCTACAACAGTAGTGTTAATTTATTTTTATTTATTTATTTTTTCATATTCACTGTTTTTATTATTCCAGATATGAATGTTGCCTCACTCCCCCCACAACAGACTAAAAATACATGAGAAAAATTACATCAGAAATTGTGCCAGAAAAATCAAATTAATTTTCAAAAATTAAATCAAGTTAATTTTTAAAACACCTTTTACTTCTTTTTATTTTTATTATTTTTTTAATTTTTATAACTTTTAATAAGAAATAACATTGAGACAGCTTCAAATTGATGCAGGCAGAAAAAAATTGATCTGGTGTGGATGACTTCCAATAGGGAACTTCCAAATGATATAAGAAAAACCAATCCCCAACCTGAAAAGTACCTGGGACGAGTTCGTGTTCTCTAAAACCGAAGAACAAATTTTAGGAACAAATGGAGGTAATGAGCAGAACATATTTATTAGGGGAAAGAAAGCTCCTGTCTGAGAGAGACGGGAGGGAGGTAACGAGTGGGAGTCCCCTGGAGGCTGTCTCTTCCAGGGACTTTCATAGAGAAGACATGGGACCTAGCTTAGGTGGGTATGAGGTGGGACAAAGACTGTGGCCAACCAATGAGATTACAAGCACCATTGCTCAGGTAAAATTGATTAACATCGGGATCCAGTGAGAAGGCAAGTCACGTAGCAAGCGGGCAAGAACACCACTTACTGAGCTTGAGCTCTTGACTCTTTCCAAGGTCTTTTAAGGTGATTAATACTTATTTAGCATATCAATCCCTGATGCTCACCCTTAAGGAAGCACATGGTTGCTTCTGTTTACTCTTGTTTTGAGATCTGGCCCACGGCTGAGGAGTGTCTGTCTTGTCTCTAGTGGGAAAGTCGCCTTGTCTTTGATGTTGTTCTTGGGAGCCTGGCCCTGTCTGACTGCCTATAATATTTCTATCTAGCTATCTAATTTAGCTGCCTACAATAAAATCACGTTAGTAGGATGGCCACAATAATTGATACAGTGCATATTATTGTCTTCATAGCAGTTATTCAGAGTACAAGATGCACACACAATAACTTTTCTTTTTTTTTTTTCACAATAACTTTTCTAAACACTATTGGCACAAATATTTCTTCTTATTAGACTAAGAGAAAGTAGTTATATACACAGAGCAATATCCCATAATAGTAGTGGGTTATTGGCAGAACTGGCAATGTCGGAAGCTGTTGACTTGAGCCTTTTACAGCTCAGCATACTAATATTTACTTTTTATGCCTCTTGGTTAAACTTTTCTGCTGGATGGTTAAGCTAAAGCAAGACCTATATAATAAAATATGTATTCATCCAGTAGCCTTCTAGTCTAGGCTGACCCAGAAAGGTACCATAGTCACCCTCAGGGACAGTGAGGTCTCGAGCTCCTCCCATTATGAAAAATCTGAGCTCCTATCAGGAAACCCAATGTGACAAGCTTCTCAGGAGACATCTTCCCCTCTGGAGCTAGGAAGTAATGCTGAAGGTGAGGACCAAAGCTCTGCCAAAATGAACTACAGCTAACCTCAGCGACAACAAAGTCCTGAACTCTACCTCACATAAACATAACCAAGTTCCATAGGAAAGCCAGCACGACAAGGTTCCCCAGCAGAACAACCCAGGAGAACCAGAAGCTTCCAACAGCTTCTCCAAACAGCTTCCTTACAGTCCTCTCAACAGCTTCTCCAGTTCTGTCCCTTATGCTGCTGGCAACGGTCCTCAGGTGAGCCTCCTGCACCCTGAACCATACTAGTTCGGTTCAACTGGATGGAACAGATGGACCACCCATTGGCAATCCACCACAACTATGTATTAAGAGATATGGGGTCCTGAGTAAAGGGGGAGCATAAACTGACCTGTCTTTGTGTGTGTGTGTGTGTGTGTGTGTGTGTGTGACTGGGGTTCAAACTCATGACCTTGCATTTGCGATGCAGGCACTTGTGCCATGGAGCTATCTCTCCAGCCCCAAGCTGATCTGTCTTTTTCAGTCTGGTTCTAGCAGTTAAATGGAGAAGGGTTATAAAAGTTGAGATTAAAAAAAAAAAAAAAATCAGTGATGTTTAAATTTTTTTCTTTTTCTTTCTTTTTATTTTTTTGTCTTTTTGAGATAGGGTCTCTCTATGCAGGTCAGGCTGGCCTTGAGCTCACTTTTGTAGCCCAGGATGGTCTCAAACTCACACTGATCCTCCTGCCTCAGCCTCCCAAGTACTGTAATTATAGGCACATGCCACCACTCCTGGTGGTAGCAATGTTTAAGTTTTTAAAAACATTACAGCAAGAGACACATTGCCATTTTTTTTCCTTCTTCTTTGGCCGGCTCAGCCTGCCCTGGGGGTGGGACTGGTGCAGCATATGGTTTCAGGGATTGAACCTCGGTCTCTGCAGTTGCTTAAACAGGTGTTTTAGACCGCTGAACCATCTCACTGGCCCCCACATTGCAATTAATCTCTTTCAAAATATTCCCCCTTCTCTTTCTTCAAAGACACTTGCATCCTCCTGTCTTTTACTTTCTGAAATAGTTCTGAAGTTTCCTTTCCTGAGTGTCTTTAGTTGCACTATTGTGGCTGCTTGGATTCTTAAACAGATTCAAAACATTTTTTTGTGTGTGTTATTTTAGTTTTGCAGAAGAGCCAGAAGTTGCGTGGCAGTGGCTTAGTGAAGATATTTGTGGTACTTCCGGGAGTGCCGCCTGCCTTTCTGTCGTGCGGTGCCGGGTCATAGCCATAACCACATTTTAATCACATCCCATAAGAAGCCTCACAGAACAGTGTATACACTGCATTAAATTTTGTTTTGTTTTGTTTTTGAATAATACATTTTGAAATGTAAGCATTATTTGCATATTTTGATTCCTTTTCTTAGAGGGCAGGAGTGATGCAAGCGACAGAGTAGAGCGGCCCAGCAGAGACCCAGGTGAGTTGTGGTGGGGACGTGGCCGAGAGAAAATGATGAGATGCTGAGACCTGATCAGATGCGGGCTCCACCTGGAACCTAAGCCCTGGGTAACATGAGGCTTGGGGTTCTATTTTTAGCTCGTCTAAATTATTTGCCTGATTATATGGGCAAACTACCCTTGGGCCTGTGCTTATTCTCCTGACCTGTTAAACAACAGCTAGGATTCCTTGTTATTAATCACTGCGAAGTCCTTTGATGAATTCCCCACATGTGTTATGCTGCATTCATTGCCGCTAGAAAGGGAATCCTTCCAGTTTCCACACTTATGTTGTTGTGATGGCAAATATTCCTTTGGTGGTGCTTTGCTTCTTTTATTTGACCTTAAATGTGTGCACAGGGCTGGAGGGGCTTATGTGCAACCACACAAGAATTTTTTTTTTTAATCTAAAGAACTATAACTTGTAACTTTTCAAACTTCGTTAATGCGGGTGGGTATCCTGTGGGCACAGGCAGGCAGAAAGCTCCCTACTTACACGCATGCTGGTGGCTGGGGTCTGGGCAGGCAGGTATTCAGTGGTGAGAGTTCAAATTGTTATCGATGCTACAGAGCAGTCCCTTGTTCATTTTCTGTGTATCATTAAGTTTATCTAATATTACTTGAGCATCTATTGCTTCCAGATCCAGGGGAGCGTAAGAGATGAGTAAGATCAGGTCCTTGTTTCCATAAAGGCTTCCAGTCTATGGGCTATGCAAGTAAATGTAAGCATTGTTCTTGTACACACAAGGGCTCTAAGATGTCCTCTCTTCACGTGAATCTGACGTCCAGTTTTCTGAGGTGGAGTTGAGGAGGTGATGATAGCCCTGGGGACTGTGTGCAAATACACATTAACACTAGGAGAGAGGTTTGACTGCACGGAGACCATAGTAAGCCAAGGGCTTGCAGACCAAACCTAGAAAAACTCTATTAGTCATAGTTAAGTGACAATAAAGCTGTATTTGGTGCCGTGCTATACAGTGGCAAGTAGTTGATGCACTTCAGTTGTGTAGATATATGCTGCATTAAAAAAATCAAGTCCTATTTAAGGGTTCATTGTAGTAGGAGATTCACATTTCCTGAGCTTGATTTGTTTAATATCAAATGAGCAGTTGTAGTACAGTCGTGAGTCCTTTAAAAACTGCTTCACCACATAACCACATGAAGCCCAAGCACCCAGAATAGAAAGACCACCACTTGGAATTTTTCAAATGAGAAAACATAAACACAAAGGACAAAAACAACTACTGAAAGCCACCTCTTTATCCAGTATGTTGGTATAGAAAGTATCATGCTTAGTGGCTAAATGGATTGCTAAAGCTCAGAAGCCCTTTATTATTGGTAAAGAATTGATCCTGTCAGCTTCTAAGGATGATTATCATGAACATTTAGGAGAGGCTGCAGTTCAAAAGGTGGTGGGTGCTCCTCTTTGGCTAGCATGATAACTTGACCAGTTGAAACAGTAGAACAGAGGATATGAAGGCACAGCTACTGGAGAAGATTAATGACCAGGTATGATCCAGGTCGATGAGTCTATCAGTGTTGGCTACAAAGCACTAAAGTTTGCCCTTGTGTTCTATGCTTTGCAGGAGGATTTGCATGAAGATATGCTCTGTGTCCCTTTGTTGCCAGCCAACTCCGCAGCTGCAGAACGATTCAAGTATTTGTGTGACCACATAGCGTTCAGAAGGTCACACTGAGTGTGAGTGTGTGCACTGCTCACCCATACAGAAATGCTGGCTCACCAACACCTAGTCTTAACAGCTCACAGGGTGTAACTGAAATTATCAAGCACAGTAAGCACATGCCTTTACCTTATGTCTGTTCACACTGCTCTTTGAGAAGGTGGGCACAGGATGCACATGTCTTCTCTTACACACAGAAGTGAGACGATGCTCTGAAGATAGGTCACTGCCCAGAGAGAGCTTTGGAGTGTGATGGCTGTCACCGTGTCTTGTCATCCTGGGATGAGACTGTGTGGCTGGTATAATTATTTAATTACATGTTATAATATGTAGAGAAGGGGCCGGTGAGATAGCTCAGTGGTCTAGAGCACCTGCTTAGGCAAGCTTAGGCAAGAGTGCAGAGACTGCAGTTTGATCTGTGACATTATATTAAAATGCACAATAAATGTTACCCATTTGAATAATCTCCAAACCATCCTAAGCCCCAGATCATGAAAAATGGTCTTCCCCCCAAATGGGCCCTGGTAGCAGAATGCTCGAGGATTGCTTCTGAACACTGCAGAGTGCTAGCTGAGCTGTACAGTATCCCGTTGTTCACCTGATATTCTCAGCAAATGTCATATTTATTATGTACTTGCTGTGTGTTGACAGTGCGTTCTGTACAGGGGAATACAATGATTGCAAAACAAGGTACCACACTCAAAAGATTATAGTGTTGGAGGCATGACAGACAGCAATGGAACATGAAATATGTGCCTTATGATTGTGGTGCAAAAGGAATTGGGAGAATGCAATACTCAGACATGATCTTCTTTTGTGTGGAGTGGGTTGATTTGTATGGGCGTAACAAAGAAACTAAAAAAGATATTTTTTTATAGGAAGATACTTATAACAGTCACTTTTCCATAACTAGGACAAAATACTAGGAGTCAAAGTTTATTCTGTCTGGTGGTTTCAGGGCATTTGGTCCATAGTTGTGGATTCTGAGGTAGAGTGGCATGGCAGTCAGGCATGGGGCCAGAGAGCCATTCCCATGACAGTCAGGAGGTGGAGTGAGAGGGCAGAAGCCAGGAGCAGGGATGCACTCCTCCAGTGGGCCACACCCCTAGGTGAGCCTCTTAACCAGGTCCTATCTCCAGTAGCATATTTGGTTATAAAATCACCATTAGATTAATCCACTAATGAGTATAATAGTCCCACGATCCAGTCACCTTCAAAACTCCACTTCTGCATGCAGGGATTTTCAGGGGACATTTTAGATTTAAAGTATAGCAGTGATGGCGTTTGTAACAGAAAATATTAAAGATCTATCTGTAAGATATTATAAACATACTTAAATTATAAGACTATGGTAGGTGGCAAACGGCTAATGAAGGGAAAATACTAGAACAAGATAACATGTAGTTTATAGCATGCATGCAAAACTTCAACGCTGTCTGAATATGATCTAGCAAAGAAACAGGAAGCTGGGTGACCAGGAGGAAACAGCATCTGATCAGAATGGAGTGAGAGAGTGCTTCTGGAGCAGAAGGGCTGAGTGATAATGTGAGAGCAGGAAGCACCAACAGCTGTGGCGGCAGTTTTGCTCCGAACTTGATGTATCAGTGCCAGTATACGAGAAAGGGCTGGAAAACCACCCGGAAGTTGGAATGGGTTTCATTCAGAACTGTGCCCTCATTCAGAACCAGAGCTCCACAGAGTTGAGAAACTCCATGAGTGTGGTGTGCAAAGGAGTCAGGAGCACAGACTTCGTCGGGGATAGGAGCGCTCTTGTTGGCATTAGACCCACGAGCCTGGAGAATGCAGGACAGCTTTGGTGGCCTCATCCTCACAGAATGCTACAGCAAAGTCTTATAATACTTGTGACACATGTGAGAAAGGCTCCAGAAAGTCGCCAGCCCTCAAACACACCCATCTTCAGCATCACAGATTAATGTCACTAACGTAAATTTGAGCAAGCTGTTGGCATAGAGAGCTTTTCTGTCTCATTGGAATCCACACTGGAGAAAACCCTTTCCTGTGTATTAGTGCAGTACAAATTTTCTTCAACACTTGTTTTTCTTGTCATCAGAGAATCCAGTCAACAGAGAACTTAGGGAGTTGATAGACATAGCTGAAAGGCATAGAACAGTATAAGCTTCTCTGACATTGCAATCCTGTTACCGCACTGCACTGGAAATTGACAATGCAGAATTTCTTCATTTCTGACCATAGTTCTCATAAGAAGAACCAGTCCCTTCCAAATACCAACCCGCTCTGGTTCACCTTGACCCTGTCAGACCCACAGGACAAGCCATGCACATTTTCAACATTTTGACATGCTAATCACATAAGCCATATTCCCTTAGTGCATGCCTTTTGTTATATAAAGTCTATATTTTTCTTTTTTTTAAACTTTATTTATTTACTTATGTTATGGCCAACTCAGGCTACCCTAGGGTGGGGCTGGTGCAGCATGTGGTGCTGGGGATCGAACCGTGGTCTCTGTGGTTGCCTAAGCTTGCCTAAGCAGGCACTTTAGACCACTGAGCTATCTTGCTGGCCCTAAAGTCTATATTTTTCTACAGACACATATACTCACCAATCACACACATACAGCAAGTCCATATAAATACCTCTAGCCAGAGAATTACTTTAGGAAACACACTCAGACCATAGGTGACGGGACCAGTGACATAGCTCAGTGCACTAAGCTCCTGCTTTGGAAAGCATAGGGACCAGGGTGCAATCCCTGATCCCACAAGCAGTGACGACCCCATCCCTGGGACACACTGAACTGGGGACTGAGTTTGGGTATGGTGGTGCATTGTACTGGGGAGGCTGCAGACAAGAGGATCAGTATGAGTCTGAGTTGCATAGTAAAACGCTATACCATATATATAAATGAAAAAAAAAAAAACAATAGGTGGCTACTTCTATGCCCGTATCCTATCCCTGAATCATGATCTCCTAAGAGCTTTTGGAAAGCACAAAGGGCAATTTTTACTTTCAGAACATATCATCAGCTTTCTGGAAAATGTTGATATAAACTAGCTCTGAATTTATTCACTAATCCAGCCTCTCTCTAGTGATCCAGGGCTCCTTGTCAAAGCACCCAGTGCAGACACCTTGAGATTCTAACCATACCTGGAATTCCAGCCAGATGCATGACGTCACTCTTACCTTTATTTAGCACCTGGTAGTTTCAGAGGTTTAACAGGGTACAGGTGCCCAGTATTATCTTTTTGCCCATTTTAGGAGGTAGAGTTATGATATTTAACTGAGTACTTTTTTTGCCACAATTAATTGATCTTGCAAAAGAGGAAAACTTGAAAGTTGGTCATGTGAAACGTTTGTTCTTTCTCTATGATAAATTAGTAAAAAAAAAATGAAGGAAACACCAATGGGAACTTCTGTTTTGATGAGCTAGCTACATAAATGAAGTCACCTAGTCTATGGACTTCAGAAGAAGTGACTGGCTCTGTCACAGTAAATATTCTTGAGGTGGGAGTAATGACTAGAAGGGTGACTTGGAAGGACTTCTTGAGTTCTTATGTTCTTATTCTAGGTAGTTGGCTTATATGTGTTTATTCAGTTTGAGAAAATTTTAGCCATACTCCTTCCTATATGCCTGGCCTTTGATATATGTACATTTGATATAAAAATTTATGGAATACTGATCTTCTGTAGGCAATCCAACTTCAGATAATAGTACCTCTAAAGCAAACAACCTCAAATTGTGAAAATGAATTACTTAATTAAGAGTCTGGGCTGTAGGCCAGACAGCTTGGGTTGGAAGCGTGGCCCTACCACACGCTCACAAAAGCCTTGACTATTTCCCCAACATCACTCAGATTCTCTTCTCTCACTTGTAAAATGAGCGAGTAATATGGCAACCTGGTTAAGGAATGGAGCTGTGAAGCAGGGTAGCGTGGGCAGCGCTTATCATACCTAAGACACATCATCATTTTTCTACATTGTAGCTCTTGAATTTTCTTACTCTCCACCAATTTAGGTGGCTGTCCACAGAGACAGTGACAGCCAGGCTCCTTCGAGATCTCGTGGGTACTCTGATGCCTCTTTGGGGAGCTGGCAATAAGAATAAAACCTTTTCCTTTCTAGGCTGGAGATGACCTGGAGGCTGTTTTGTGCTGCTGCTCTAGGCGCGCATGCACTTTCCGCTCTGCAGTCTGGAAGCCCACCAGCATGCCATCCGAGAAAGTGGTTTTTCTTCCTCCAGCCATGCCTCCTGCCGAGCTTGCCTTAGCCAATGTGAGGAATAGGACATGTGATCTGAATGACTGTGCTGAATGACTACACTGCTATAGCAAAGAGACTCTACAACTCAGAGAAGTTTACATCTCTGTCACAGTCATCTGGCTTTTCTGAGCTAGTAGGCAGCCTGGTTCCTGAGGTTACTTGTGAAGCCAAGTTCCCTTTGCTTTATTATGCCTCCATCGCATGAAGCCTTTCTGCTTCCTGGTCATAGTCAGGCTCAGGCACATCCATGTATCATACCGCATGATATGCCTGAGAGAAGGGAACAAGTCCATGAAAGTGATTCTCTTTAAGCAGGCGAAGCGGAAGTTGTCCATCATATTTCCACTCATAATTCTTGATGAGAACTTACCATAGAATCACACCTCTACTTCATGATCCAGGCATTCCTTCCGACAGTGTTCATGCTCTGCTCCTGGTATACACTGGTTCTTCCCTCCTGCTGGTGGTAGCAGGTGGTGTTTACTTTGTATTTCATTGGGTGTCTCAGAAGAACTTCTTTGGCCCATTCTTTAATTGCCTTTGATGGTGGAAAGATAACAAAACCTATAGAGATCAAATTAATTAGGGCTTGACAACTAATTATAAAAGACTTGGTGAAGTG
>PVJA010003731.1:60837-92567 GCA_004027025.1 Myocastor coypus | reverse complement strand
CTCCTTCCTTCCTTCCTTCCCTTCCTCCCTCCCTCTCACCCTGTCCCCTCTCCTTTTCTTTCTTCTTGTGCCCCTTCCTCTTGGCATCTATATTACAGTTTTATTTATGTAATTATCCAGACAACAAAGAAAGTCAGAATATCAACCTAGTTATTTTAAACCTATGGATGGAATACCTGCAGTACTTACAAGCTCTGCCTTTTATGTCATCATTCTGTGAAGGTTAAGTTGATTTGTGTTGCTATAAATCAAAAGAAGCCTATCAGCCACCTTACTTTAATTATAGCTCTTTGGGACTATTTTGATGCTAGAAAAGATCCTACTCTTGCTTTATAAGGAGCATGATTAAAGTTGTCAGTCTACAAATGTCAAAATGCAGGAGAGCAGAAGAAAACTCTTCACTTCAGATTTTTGTTTAATGGTGGTATAAAAAGTTTCGCATAGACGAAGTGTGTACCAAGATTTTATTTGTAGAATGCTAGGGATTCTTTAAGATGAAAGGGATTATATAAATCTATATGACTATCTTAGAATTTCTTAAGAAACAGAAAAAAATTTAGCAAAGTAGAGACAATGAAAAGGAGTGTTTATTAACATATTTATGAGTGAATGCTCGTTTGATTTTCTAATCCAACATCATTGTCAGAGAAATACATTTATAATTGATGAAAACTTTGTGTGCTACTTTCTGCTGTCATTATACTTTCTTGGCCTATGCTATAAGCCATAATAATGTTTTTGTAAGATTTTAACAAGATTTATGAAAATAAGAATTTTGAATCCCATGGTAGAGAGTGGAAATAAATTTTGTTTCTTTGGGCTTATTTTAAAGAGCACGAAGAAATTTAAATATCCTTGAATAAGAGAGAGAAAATGAAAAAATTTAACATATACTTAGTAAGAATATTAATACTTAAAATGACAAGCATACTTAAAATGACAAACATAAATTAACAACTGCTGTTCAGTTTTTAGAGGCACCAAATGCAGATGAATTAGGTGAGATCTTTCCTTATCCTTAAGAACATTGCTCTTGCAAGGTGATTTAGGTTCTACACAGGGAGCGAGAACTGAAATTTGAGAGTGCCTTACTTTTAAAGTTATTTTTCATTCTCACTAATGCTGACCCTACAAGTTCATCTTCTCAGTTGCTGTTGTCCGATCAAGAGAAGAAGTCAAGATGAGCACATTTAAGAAAAATGACTCAGGAATCAGAAAATCAAGAGCAAGGAAATCTAATGACCTTTTTAAGATGTGGGAATTGCTATTATATGTTAAGTAGGTCAAGGGTAAACTCTTTACAGTCTTAATAAAGTAGTTCCTCTAGTCCAGAAAAACTTTAAATAAGTTGACTTAAAATCACTGTATGTTCCAGGAAAAAAAATGGCACTGCTCTCTGATTTAATAAAAATACATGGTAAAGGTTTAACTTATACATAATTTACTATTACCAGAAAAAATGACACTGATAAATAGCACAGGGACAGTAACAACACTCATTGTAGGCCAGAGAATACTTTGGAGGTACTCCAGCTATAAAAAAGTGACCTAAGAAAGTCAAGGTTGTTAGGCTTGATTCTGCCTTTGTGAGTTGCAAATACAATGCTTTCTATCTTTGGAAGTTCTTTACTGAATCCAAGAAGTCAAATTTGAGCTTATCATTTATATTTTCAACATTATTTCATCTTCTAAGGAATGTAACAATGGATTTAATCAATCACTACCCCCAATATTCATCTAAGTCAATACTGACCATCTCATGCATTAATCGGCTTAATGACTTTAAGGAACCTAGACTAAAAAGACTTCCAAGTACAGATCTGATCTTGCTTTGAGCTGACATTAAAATGTGACTCAGTCATTATGCTTTCCATGTAAGCCATGTTTACTTTCTGTCAGTGGGCTAAAATGAATAAACAAATCCTCACATATACACACACAAATATTCCAGGTATCCTCACAGATTAGGTGATTCAAGAAGACATTTCACTGGATAGATTGCCTGATCCAACAGTTAAATATGAGAACAGGATGCCTGCCTGGTCTCTGTAGTGCATGAAATCCTATCGTCACACAGTGTTTTCATATTGATTGCAATAAAATGCAAGTCAACATGGTAAATGTTACGGAGACAGCTGAGAGTCTGTCAGGGCGTTGTTGAGAAGAAAGCAATGAAAAGAAAATGCATTAAGGAAAACTGCTGCTCATCCCACCACCTCCGTCACCAATAGCTAACTGTCGCTGAGTACTTTCTAAGTATTAATTTTATCCTACAATATCCATACATGGCCGGTATTGTCATTATTTTCAGTCTTGAGATGCAACAACTGAGGCGTGGCAGAGAAGGCAACTACTTTTGCAGAGATAAAGTTACTGAATAATGGAGCTAGGATTTCAAGAAGTCTGGTTCCATTCTTAACCTGATTTTGCCAAAAGATCGTGCATTCTATCTTATCTTGCCATCAAATATAAACACGTTTCCATTTGGTCTAGGAAAGGACTGAAAAAGAGGCAACTGAGCTGTTCTTCACAATTTTCATGTAAGAATAATCAGCACCTCACACATGTCAAGTCAGCCATGCAGAGTGCTCACCTCTGTGCTCCAAGGATATTGTACAGAGCAAAGGATGGACTCCTCTCCTGCTACCAGAGTCAAGGTCATGAAAATGTTTTGCTTTATCGCTTCTCTTCTCAACAGTTCAGGAAGCTCTTCCCTGCATTTGGGATATGAACTTGGCTTAACTGATGCTAACAGTAGTTGCTGAACTGTGTTCTCCGTTAGTATTAGTATAGGAAGATAAGACTGTTTATGGTTAATCTATTCCAATTAGATAACTTTATAGGTAAATTATCATATTTTAATATTTATGCTTTAATTTGGAAAGTGTGTGATACCAGTACAATAATTTTAGCATTTTTCAGATTCTGGAAATGGAATCAAGATTGTCTGACATCCTCAACCTAGTCGAGTTACTTGACATCAAACCTGCAAGTAGAGAACGAAACCTGGTAATGCTAAGTTAGTATCTTTCACACTTTAAGATATGTACCTCTGTAGGGGCTGGGGAAATAGCTCAGTAGAATAAGTGCCTGCCTGGTAAGCACAAAGTCCTGAGTTTAATCCCTGGTACCGGAAAGAAAAAAAAAAAAGAAAGAAATGTACCTGTGTAGTTGAAATTAAACATAGTACACAGATGAAAGAGAATATTTGAAGAGTATGTGATAGGTCAAGAAAATTCATGGCTACTAAATCGAGTATTGCAGCATGGAATAATGACAAGTTAGTAAAAGGGACAGGGAGAACAGTAAAGGGAGTGTTTTAGCTTATCATATATTGCTATAAGATTAGGTAACTTATAAAGGACGGAATATTCCGTACAGTTGTGGCTGCTGGAAAACTCGACATCAAAGCTCTGGCACCTGGTCAAGAACGTCTTGACCCATTCTCATATGGCAGAAAGGCAAGAAAGTTAGCTCGGTTTAATACATCTTGAGTCCTCCCTTATAGGGGTCTTAATTTCCCTCATAAAGTAAGAGCCTCCAGGGCCCAACAACCACTAAGCCCCTCCTTTATCACTAGAACAGCTGTAACACTTGAGTTTTGGAGCGGACACATCCAAACAGTAGTGGTAAGGATGCATATGTATCAGAAAGGGAGAAGGACAGAAAACACATCTGTGATTGCTCACTGAAACCTATAACAAGGTAGTGTGGAACTTCTACGCTGGAGAAAATTAAAGAGAAGACAAAATATATACAATATTAATTAGCTAGAAAGAGTATAGAATGCTTGCCTGGTGCCTGGCTTCCACATTTTGTTTGTTTGTTTCTTGTAAAAACACACTTTCACACTTGCTATTTCCTCTAATCAATGAGGAGGCTGTTATCACTAAATTTATTTTGTAAAAATAGAAACTAAAGAAAATAGGTGGTGGATCCACAGTTCACACCTAAATTCCCTTAATTCTTGTAGCATGATGACTGCTAAACTAAAGTCTTGATAGACAGAAGGGACTTGCTTTTCAGCGAGTTTACTCAAGGGAACTGAATAACAGACTACGGGAAACTTCCATCACGAATACATAAACTACCCTCGAACAAGTACTGCTTAATGCCAGGGTTGGAGACTGTCAATTATCACTGAAGTATAGGAAAGTCAGAATCTAGTAATTTTACATTCTCACTTTAAAAAGCCTTAACTTAGTTAGCTACAAGAGAGTCATATCATAAATTGATGAGAAAACATTTCCAGGAAGCAAGCTCATAAATGTTTAAGCAATAGTAAATCATGCATCAGTAGCTGGGCCTTGTACATCTGTCCACTGCAGCAATGTCATGGAAACAGCACCTTGCAACCTGAAGGCTGAAACCGGTCATGTGGAATTCTGAGATTTGAACCCAAATATGTTGATTCATCACAGGCTTGTGGGAAAACTATAATTTTTATGAAAAGAACATAAAAACTTATGCTTCAGAATCAAACTGAGTTTGAATTTGGGCGGGGAAACAAGTAGCTGTACATTAATCAGTTTTATTCTGTAATAGTACATCATTTACTACCTAATTCATTATTATAGGTACAAATTAAATGAAATAATAAACAGGACTATACATCTATGCTATGCATAAATAACTTATAGTTATCATTATTTGGCAAATTAATCTAAACCATACAGGAAGTTAACTCAGAGAAATATATTTCTGGAGACGGCAGTGTGCAGGGATGAATAATTCAGAAACGTTCTAGAAAGTGCAGTCTCCTTAGCCTACTATGAATATCAGGAGCTTGTTAATATAGTGAAGGGCAGAGAGCATCAGTTATGGAATACCGTTATTATGGTTTAGGTTTTAGATCACTCCCCCTTTGGAGTTTCATGTATATGAAGCTTGGTCTCTAGCCTTTAGAAGATATTATCCAGTGGAAGGCAGTAAGGTTACTGGGGCAGTTCCTCAGAAGGAGATATTAGGATCCTCTGAGATGGGCGAAACTTACAGACGAAACAATAGGTAGGCTAATCTTAAAAGAATTGATTAGATGCTAGATCCTTCCTCTGCTTTTGCCAGCAAGATTCCTCTCTGGCTATGAGGTTGGTCAATGACTTCTAAGATTTACTCAAAATTAGAAAGAAATGAAGTATCTGTCACATGATTCTGTGGATCTTCTCATCTAGGAAAAGAATCAGTGAGTCTGATTAAAAATTTAAAAATTAGGTAAAAATTTCGTTTGAAGTAGATTTAATGAAAAGGATGCTAAATTTTAGCACTGTTTCTTTTTGAGTTAAAATGTTTCTAGTAATGTAGGATAAAGCAGACAATGTAAGAAAATATACTTATCAGACATTTAGATGATAATCCATATATTTATGCACATGAACTCCCATTTCCTGAGAGGAATATAATGGTTATTCTATATGTAAAATGTACTAGTAAAACAAAAATTGGAACAAAAATAGATAATATCAAGAAAACATCTAGAAACGGAAATAAATTAGTAAGTTTTTTGAGGGTATCATCACAGGACTGAAATCCATTCAACTTCTTTGGGTCCCATGTTCTCTGATATTCACCAAGGATACAAATGTCAGCCCTGTTCTGTTTACAGTTGTCAGAAAAAAAAAAAGATAATGGGAAATTATTTATAATGTTAGTCACAGGCTCTCTGAATTTAACATGCCTAGCCTAAAAAAAAATCAATGAAGAAAAACCACATCACATTTTATAGAACGTAACATATTTGGCTCTACATCTCACTGCTCCAGAAGCTTCCTCACCCTGGCGCACTGGGATGCCAATATTTCCAATTATTTTCCATCAACACACCTGAGAATTTCTAGGGCGTAAAGGGGCATAATAAAGGCTCCTCCATTCTCCACCAGTTCAAGAGAGCTGGGTAAAGCTGCTAACTGGTAGGAAATGCTTGGCAGTAGGTGTGGCTGGAAGCACAGGGTGGGTAGCATAGCGGTCTCTGTATCAGCAGAATCACAGCCTCACAACTACAGCCACCTCTTCTGGTGTCCTTGGTGCTCTGGTTCCCACACAGCCTGTTTGGCCCACCTCAGCCTGTGCACGCTGTTGGTCTTCTCCTTACATTTCAAAAGCCCTCACTGCCTCTCCAGTTGAGGCCTTCCTTCCAGTGAGTTAGTTTTGATGTATCCCCATAAAGTTCTGCAACTCTAGCCTTTGGTAATCTGAACCATTCCCTCATGCCAGGCCCTTCTCTCTCCCCCAGGTCATAGGCTTCCTACAGAAGCTTACCTGAGGAAAGGTACAGAGTGCAGCTGACCTAACAGAGAAAAACCTGTAGGCTCATATTCTAAAATTGTTTCCTTCATATCAAAGTCTTCCTGGCCTACTCCACAAAACTTCTGCTTATTCAGATTGATAACTAATCATTACTATCTTTGGGAACTCACACAGGATCCAGCCAGGGTGTTATACATGCTAAGGATGTGTTCTACCACTGAAATATATCCCTAGCTCATAGAGATACTATTTATTTATTTTTCTTGGCCCCAAGTACCTAGAGAAGAGCCATATCCTGCATCACCTCAACCTATGCAGGTATAAATGGAATTTATGCTGTTCCCTTCTTGGAACCATACATCTCATAGAATCTGTTTCACACAGTAAAGATCATACTCTATCCTTTAAAGGTAAAACATAAAAAAGCTCTAAGAAGGAGGGATATTTTGTTCGGGGCATATAAAGAACATCAAAGAGATGATGAGGACTTACCAGATGTCTTTGTTTAGTGCAATTATCTTTGCACATATAAAAATGATTTCCAGTTTCATATGAAGAGGACTTTAGCTATAGGGAGTGACTGAAGCCGGAAATGGGTCACATGTATGTGGGCCAAACAAGGCCGATCAAGCTACCTCCGTCCTGAGAAAGACATCTTGCCTCAGACAATTCCAGTCATTAATCACTTTGTGTGCATGATATGGACTTTGTTTTAAAAAAAAAAAGTGTAACTGCCCTGATGGCAATTGCTCAGTTCTTGTATTCTCATCAGGACAGCGGGCTCCACCTCACTTCAGCTTTTGTCTGTTTTCTTCATACCCTTGTCATTTTTCCAGTGTTTATCCTTTCCAAACAAACAAACAAACAAACAAACAAAAAAAAGCCACACACCTATTCGCAGAATGGCTGAAAAGTTCCCAAGCATGGAACAGAAAATTGACATGTAGTTAACTGAGATATATAGAACTCCAAATAGCCATGACTAACATAAGTCAACACTAAGACACACATAATCAATATTCCAGAAATTTTGTACAGGAACAGATTACTATAACTACTTTCTGTTAGTTCAACAAGAAGAAATATTTGTACCAATGGTGTTTAGAAAAGTTATGTCTGCATCTTGTACTCAGAACAATTACTATGAAGACAATAACATGTGTTGTATTAATTATTGTGACTGTCCTACTAATATGTTTTGAAACTGTCTCATTGTTATTTCTTATTGAAAGTAGTAAAAAAAAAATGAAAAAAAGAAATTTATTCTACTTTTCTATGCAACAAAAGGATACAGAAAAATGGTAAAGTGATGACTTTTCAACTTAGAAGTCAGGTGTGGGAAGTCAGAGATCACATTCTGAAAGAGAAAAAAAAAACTTAAATGTCTTCTTACCAATTCTATCATTCTTTTTCATATATTCATATTTTATGATTTTTATTTTTATGATTTTATTTTGTTTTAAAGAGGAAAAACAAAAACTAGAACAAACAATAACAAAGACAGAAACAAAGAAATGTAAGACAGCACAAATAGTGCAGAATTTCCGAACAAGTGAAATGTTAACTGGAAAGGTGAAAAATCAGTAGGTATATATACAACATAGCTGAAAACATGGAGCTAATTTCTATCAATTTTTTAAAGTAGCAATTAATATTTAAACTTATTACTTTGACTCAATCTGTACACTGATCTCTACAAACTGAGCAACTACATTGAGGACCACCATATGAAATATAGTAACCGCAGTTGTATACCTTTTGCCTTGCTCTTTTAAATGCATACTTTCTTTAATGTCTTATCTATTATTACTAGATAAAATAAAAAGTAAAAATGACAAGGAGAAAAAAACTAAGGAAGAGCGAATGTTTAATTAGTTCATCAATCATATATGTATATGTATATATATAGTAGTCTGAACAACAAATCTAACAATAACAATGTATCATATTTTTATTAATTTTACTGAGAAAGAAAAAGCAACGAGACAGTTTCAAAGCAAGTTAATAAGACAGTTACAATAATTAATACATTGCATATTGTTGTCTATATAGTTATTCAGAGTACAAAATGCAGACATGATATTTTGTGTATATATACATATATATATATATATGTATATATATATGTATGTATATATACTTACTACAAAATGATCCTTCATTTTTGTCCCCCTCTTTTGTTTTGTTTTGTCAGAGATGGGTGTTCCATTGCCATTCAACTATTGTAGGTGCTTGAATTCTGTAAAATAACTCAATATAGTCCAATAGTCCATAATAGTAGTGGGTTATCAGCAGAACTAGCAATGTCAGAAGCTGTTGACTTGAACTTTTTACAGCTGAGCATATCAATATGGTTTTCCTTTTTATATCTTGTGGTTATATTTTTCTGCTGGATGGTTAAGACCAAGTTAAAGCAAGACCTATATAACTAAAAATATAACTTTTTGCATTTGAAAAACTTAAGTCTACTCAAAATTGTAGTGATGTTTGTTCACTGTTCTCTTTCTGTTCACTTGAAAATTTTATTTTTGATCGCCACAGGTTTTAACTTTTAATTTTATTTATTTTTATTTTTTTGTCTTTTGAGTCAGAGGCTCGCTATACAGTTCACTTTTGTAGCCTAGGATGTTCTCAAAGTCACACCAATCCTCCTGCCTCAACCTCTCCAGTGCTGGGATTACAGGTGTGTGCCACCATGCTGGCTCTTAAAATTTAATAATTATATTACCAATTAATAATGCATTAGAATAGCAAATATATATTAAATAAATGAACAAGTATTAAATAATGTTTAATGTGCTTAAGACAAAATTTATCCCACAAATTAAAAGCTTCAAGTAGTCTGTCCTGTGGGTGTGATGATAATGATAATAATAATAATAGCAGTAATAATAGCTAGAGTTTCTGGCCTCTAAAGATATTTTTCGAAGTAATACATTGCTTTATGGTCTCTTGACCTACTAGAAATAAATTATGTTTTTATCCAAATATAGATAATAATTTGACATTATCAATTCAAACAATACAAGGCTTTTAAAGGGTAAGACCTTATGCTGCTAAGTGAAAACATATGCATACCTAAATCACTATATGGTGAAAAATGTTTGCTGTCCTATCCAATTTTGAAAACAAAAAAGAATAAAAGTAAATCAAAATGGTGATTTTTGCTAGGAGGGTAATGCTCAGGGTGAATTCTTATTTTTATTTCATAATTTGGTATGAGAAAACCCTACTATGTGGCCAGCTCAAGCACTTAGTCAGCCTGGAACAAGTCTCAAGAGCTTTCATACTGTCCCTGTTTTCAAAACACAAATAAGTGCAATGGAAACATACCAAATTATTGCATCAATTTGTGCTTTGAAAACAGGGACATTATGAAAACTCTTGAGACTTGTTCCAGGCTGACTAAGCGTTTGAGCTGGCCACATAGTAGGGTTTTCTAAGTGTCTCTAAAATTGACTTCTTTCTTATGCATTTTTAAAAGCAGAATATCTCTGGGCTCATGTTGTTGACTAGCAACTGACATTTACTTAATGCGTGGAGTTCTTATCACACAGTGATTAATGCCATGGCTACCTCTTCCCATGAGAGTCCCCTCCTCATTCCCTTTTGTGTTTCTTCCCAGAATAGCTGCCCCAAACATTATCTCCTTAAAACCGTGCACGGGGGTGTATGTGTGTAAGTGTGGGACAGCAAGATAAACTGTTGAGAAGCAGCTACCCACAAACAGAGAGCAACTCACAGAATGAAGTTCTTTTTCTAAGAGCTGTTATCAGTGCCTAAAACATAAATCTTCAGAGTCTAAAAAAGTCAGAGATTTTTCTGTCAATGATAAAATGCTATAAATACAGCTCTTTTGGCATTATCTTATCAAATACAGACTTACAAAATGCATTATCCTATCTTTTCACACAGTAACCCCAAGAAAGAAGAAAATCATGACTTTAAAAATCATTGCACTAAATATATCCATAGGTTCTACATGACTTTTTTTCCTCTAACCTTTGACATCCTGGTTTCTGTCTTTTAGAAGGTGTTTAAACATAGTCTTTTTCTATCATAGATATTTTATTGTTTGTTATTTAAAGACAAGGTGAGTTATATCATGCTATATTTCCATGAAATTTTGTACTGTGTCGACTTTGAAATTAATGAGCCTGAGTGATTCTACGGGCACTTGATTTTCACTTTCCAGAAAGCTTACTATAATTAATATCACTGTGGATGACTTACTTTTAAGATGGTTTAGAATGAAATATTGAAGTTGATGCATAAGTCAGAGATCAATCATTTTTGCTGCAATTATTTATATAACATGACTGAAAGGATTTTCAGACCTTTTACATATTTCTGAAATTAGATTTTTAAGTGAAAACAGGATTAAATTCAAGCCCACATAGTTGTCTACTACTGTAATTAATGTTCACAGCTTTCTGAGAAATACATAACATTTATAATTGTTAAGTGAGAGAGCTGGAACAGAAAAAAATAAACTTTGGAGAAACTCACATTCTGTCACTGTGATACTTTGTCCGGCCATCTGCCAGCTTCATAAGAGCAAAACCTATGCTGATCTATAAAATTTGTAAGGGTCAGCTCAGTGGACTAAAACACCTGCTAAGGCAAACACAAGGACCAGGGTTTGATCCCCAGGGTGCCTTGCCAGCCCAGTCCCAGGGTGCAGAGATGGCTGTTGAGAATGCGTGTGGTGGCGCATGCCTGTAATCCCAGCACTGAGGACGTTGAAAACAGGAGGATCACTATGAGTCCAATCTGTGTAGTGAAACCCTGTAGACACTGTAATAAAATAAAATAAAATGAAATGAAATAAAATAAAATATAAAATAAAATAAAATAATAAGCTCATAGCATTTAGCATATAGCTCTACATATCTTAGATTCCCTGACCTTTGATCAGGGTAATGCCTCCTTTATTGAGACTTTGCTAACTAATTACTTGTGTAACACTTCTTAAATTTCTTTAGCCACCCTTCCTTTTATCTGTACTACCATCAGAGAACATCAGTGTTCTCTAGTTATGATACCATAGAGTCACTGATTCCCAGAAATGTCATATCTAGAACCAGTGAATGTTGCTTCATTTGCAAAAATGGTCATTGCAGATGTAATTGAGGATTTTAAGATAAAATCATCCTTGATTACACAAATGGGCATTAGGTTCCATAAAAAATGCCCTCGTAAGAGTGGAAGAACATGTAAGGAGAGGGACTTTAGCATATTGAGCTAGGACAGGAGTAGGCTGGCTATAGACCTTAGTCAAACTTCTCAGATGGTTGCTTTGTGTTTTCAATAGTTGCTCATCAGCATCAGCAATAAAAAAAAAAAAAAATCTCACCGTTGTTGTCTTCAAATCATATTTTCCTCTGCCTCAATTTTTTCTAACTATGTGGGGAAGTGACCGTAACGGAGATAGTGACCAGAGTTTCTCCTTTTCTACTGAAGATACACAATTTTCTTTTATCTTGGCAGTTTCATTGTTAAATAGATAAAATAGAAGCCAAGAAATAGGAATTCGCTTTGTGAAATGTGTTTAATTTCTAAGGTTTTAGTCACTCGTTATGAATACACAAAGAGATTCCAGTGACTTCTAAAACACAGAACGTAAATTGTGTGGATATGACATCTTCTCACATATATGAAGCATTTCTTAAAACTTTTATGAGGATCTACGATAACCATTAACTACCCATTCACTTGCACTGAATGGGTTAGCACACAGATAGATCAAGGTAGGGACCAATGAAAATCACTGAACTTTTCTTTCGGACATGATTCTTGTGTTTATGGGAGGCCAGAGAATGCTGCTTAAGCTTGATTAAGTCTCAGCATCACACTGTTCAAGTGGAGTCCAGAGGGATTTCCCCAAAAGTTTCTTTCTCAGTCATTTTCTTGCTGGGGTCATTTGATTAAAAAACTGAGTTTCCAACATTTTGGACACAGCTGCTGAAGGCCTCAGGCTGAGGGCACAGCTGTGTGCAACACCTGCTAATCACTTGCACTTCATCGATTATCTCGGTACCTTGGTCTTTAAACTGAACTTGGAGCTATCTTTCTGTTTCTTATCTTTCATCTGGGGGATTTTCCAAATAATGAAAATACTGACTCTTACATTTTGCTTTATTTTAGAGAAAAAAAACAGTAAAAACAATAGGACAAAATTTCAAAACAAGATAGTAGAAGGTTAACAATAATTACATATTGTAATTATATTACATATTGCTATCTTCAAAGTAGTTTCTCAGGTTACAAGATATAGATATGAAGAGTTGATCAAATAGCATAAGAACAAACCTTTCTTTTCAATAAATTAATAGAAATCAGTTGTATAATTACATTAAATCTATCATCTATCTATCTATCTCTCTATCTCTCTATCTATCTATCTATCTATCTATCTATCTATCTATCTATTATATTTCTTTTTCTGTTCCTGTCCTTTTCTCCTTTCCCTTACCATGGTTGTTCTCTTCTTTTGAGAAGTTTCTTCTTACTTCACAACGTTATATATTCTGGATCTTACTTCCTCTTCTGGTTTCTTACACTAGGAACACAAAAGAATGTTTACAAATGTAGGTCTGATTTCTTTCACTTATGAGTACATACTCAAATTGTATCTATTGACATATAAAAGCCTCAATTTTATCTTTTACAGTGGAATTGCACTCCACCGTATAAAAATAAAACACGTTTCTTAAATCCACTCCTTTGTTGATGGGCATTTGGGTGGTTTCCAAGATTTAGCTATTGTAACTTGTGCTGCTACCAACATGGGCACACATATATTCCTGTGGTATGATGTTTTTAATTCTCCTCTGCTAATACCGAGAAAAAGACTACCTGGGTCAAATGGAACCTCTAATCCTAGTTCTTTGAGGAAACCCCACACTGATTTCCACAGTGATTGTAGCAGTCCTCAGTCCTACCAACACTATCATTTGACTCAGTGACAGCCTTTCTTTCTGGAGTGAGATGGAATCTCAGTGTTATTTTAATTTGCATTTCTTGGATGATAAATGATGTTGAACATTTTATTCACATATTTATTTTCCATTTGTATTTCTTCATCTCTATTCATCTCAAATCCCCATTTTTTGGATGGAGTCTTTGAATTTGAGGAGCTTTTTTTTTTTTTTTTTTAATTCTTTGTATGTTCCAAATAGAAGTCTTTTGTCTGAGGAACGGTTGGCTAAAGTTGGCTAATGTTGCTTCCCATTATGTGGGTTATCTTTTCACTCCGTTGATGATGTCTTTTGACACGCAAAAAAACTTTTTAATAAGATGAGTTCCAAGTTGTGAATTCTTTAAAGCATTTCCAGTGTAATTTTGGGTCCTGTTCACATGTTTCTAGGAATCTATCCATTTCTTCCGTGTTTTCCATCCCACTGAGTAAGAATTTCAAAATAGATATTATCTTCTGAATTTTCATAGGATGTATATTGATTTAGCACCTTTCATTCCTTATTGCATGATTTTAAGGGTTTTTTTTTTCCTTTTTTGAAAAGGTTGCCTGAGGGTTTATCAGTTCTATTTATTCTTTCAAAGAGCCAATTATTTTAATCCTGAGTGTCTTGTGCAGTCTTCTTCATCTCAGTTGCATTACATTCTGCTCTTATTCTTATCATTTCCAATTTTGTATGGGCTTTCGGCTTGACATTCTCTTCTATTCCTAGAAGTCTGATGTATAGCAATAAGTTGTTTAATTTTGCTCATTCTGGTTTCCTGATGTGAGAATTCACCACTATAAATTTCCCTCTTGGGATTGCTTTCACTGTATCCCACAGGTTCTGTTATGTTGTATTTGTATTTTTGTTTGACTGTAGACATTGCTTAATTTCTTTTTTAATTTCCTTTGCGATCCACTGGTTGTGCCAAACTTTGTGAGGTTTATAGGTATTTTGACATCAATTTCCAATTTCATTGCACTATGGTTAGATAATATATATGAAAAAGTATCTATTCCTTATCATTTACTTAGGCATGTTATATAGGGTAACATTGTCTATTTTAGAGGATGCCCCACATACAGTTGAGAATGTATATTCTGATGTTGGGTGGACCACTATAAATGTGTACTAAGTTTATTTTTTCACAGGTTTGGTTCAATTGTTTTCTTTCTTTGCTGATTTTTTTTCTAGTTGATCTGTGTCTCTTTGACAATGTGCTATGAAGGCCACCCACTATAAGTGTGTTATAACTTATTTAATTTTCCTGTCTATTAATATTTGTCTTGTAGCCGGCCGTGGTGGCTCACGCCTGTAATCCTAGCACTCGGGAGGCTGAGGCAGGAGGATCGGTGCGAGTTCGAGACTAGCCTGAGCTACAAAAGTGAGCTCAAGGCCAGCCTCAACTGCATAGCGAGACCCTATCTCAAAAAAACAACAACAACAAAAAAATTGTCTTGTAGAGTTTGGTTCTCCTGTATTCAGTGCATGTATATGTGTGACTATTATCTCTTCCTCTTCAATTATTGAGTAACAGAGTGTGCACATTTCAGCTCTCATAAATACCATTATATTATTTAAATAGTGTTTAATACAAGTACAGTGTTTTATTTATCTATTTATTTATTTATCTATTTATTTATTTATTTATTTGTTTATTTATTTATTTATTTTTGCAGGATCAGGGTTCGAACTCACGACCTTATACTTGCCAGGCAGGCACTTGTGCCACAGAGCTATCTCCCCAGCCCTCTACTTTATTTTATTTTTTTAAGAGTAGAATATACTTATTGGGAGAAGGAAAGCTTCTGTCTCAAGAGGAACTGAAGGGATCAGAGGGACAGAGGAACTTGAGTGGGTTGTACAATTACAGTATTTAAAACTAACCAATTTTTAAATTGATTATGACAATTTACTCTCATGGAAAAGTTATGTGAACTTTTGTAGCTGTTACTTTCAATTAACCCTAGTTGTTTTCTACATTTTTTAAAAAATAACTATTCAAATCAACTTTGCACCATCATTTTGCAGTTTAAATTTTGCATTTCCCCAGTGATCAATGATATTGATAATTTCTTATATTTTTATTTATTTGTACATAATTTTTAATTTTTTAACCATGTTTCTCATTATTTGTCTTTTATATATTGACTGAAAAAAATTCGTTGTTTTCTAATTCTGGATAGGAGCCTTTGGTAAGAATTAAAAATGTCTTCTGTTTCATGCCTTAGCATCTTAATTTGGGGGGTAAGAAATCATTTCTTAATTTTACTACAGACTCTGCATCAGTTTTAGATACAATGCATCACTTTTGTGGTTGGTTGTGCTTATGCTCTATCTAAAATGTTTTGCTACTTCAGTGGGGGAATTTTCTATTACTATTTGAGAAATTTATAGAGATAGTTCTAGATTCCTATGCAATTCTTGAAAAATAGCACACAGGGATCTTGTACACTTCTCCCCACCCATCGTAACATCTTGTATAAGATCACATATAGTATAATATAAGTGCAATATTGACGCAGATACAGTGCACCAACTGATACAATCTACTAATCTTGTTCTTTTATTTTCTTCTTCTAATTTTCCTTGTACCTATTTATGTGTGCACATGTGCATGTGCGCATTAAATTCTGTGCTATTTTTCCACTTAGTTAAGTTCAATATTCTGTCAAGGCCACTTTTTCTCATAGCTGTTGCATACAGAAAAGTTCAGGCTCTTGGTGAGGTCTTCCATCTGAAAAGGTGTCCTGTCTTCTGTGCTCGGCGGACAAGGTGAAGAAGACGGCTGCACCGATGCAATCAGGGATTGAAGTTAAGGTTGAGGTTGTATTTGAAATTATGGTAGACGTAGCCATGGCCAGGGTTCCCTTTCTTCAGAAGCCACAGAGCTCTGGAACTTGCTTTGGGGACTGAAAAGTACTTCATCTCCTCAAATCCAGATGTGGCACTCACCTTTTCAGACTTTTTAATTAGTTTCCTGAATACCTTCAATATATTGCCAATGTTTTTGGGAAGAAAATCAGGCATACTTTTTAAGTTCCATATTCATAACATTTTCACTTCTTCACAATTCAGAACATCTCTTTTGGTTGTTTTGTGCTTAGTGCGTAGCAGATGCCTTTTGCTTTTGTGCTAGGGATGGCTTACTAGCCTCCAGCAGTCCTGAGAATTAATAAGTTTCTAGTGGATACTGATTGTTAGTGGTCATCCTGAACTCACCATGGCCCTTAGGGCAGAAGTTCTCAAAACGTGGTCCCTAGACCAGCAGGGATAGCATCAGCTGGGAATTTGTTAGAAATTCAAATTTCTTGTCTGTACTGCAGACTTAACAGAATCAAACATATGGGACTGAAACTCAGTGATCTGCTTTTCGGTAAGCTCTCTGAGTGACGCGTGGATCTAGTGATTTTCAATTTCTCACTCAGTAAATCTAGGGTGAGAATGACCTCATTCGAATTTCAAGCAGGTTTGCAGATATTGTTGTTTCTGTAATTACAGCGTTGTATATTCTGGGTCTTACTCCCTCTTCTGGTTTTTTACACTAGGAACACACACAAAAAATGTTTACATTTGTGGTATATCTCTTCTCCTATTCCATAGAACTAGCCAACTTTTCACGTTCAGGCACCTGTAAATTTGCCTTTTTCGGCAAGTTTAATATAGATGGAATCCACTGCAGGTTTTTTTTTTTTTTTTTTTCTGGCTTTTTCCATTTGGCAACATGTCTTCAGGTTTCACTCATATTTTATTAATTAATTAATTTATTTATTTATTTATGTGTTTTTGAGTCAGCATGCAGTTCAGGCTGGCCTTGAGCTCATTTTTGTAGCCCAGGCTGGTCTCAAACTCGCACCAATCCTCCTGCCTCAGTTTCCCAAGTGCTGGGATCATAGGCATGTGTCACCGTTCCTGGCTCACCTATTTTTTAGCATATATCAGTGGCTCACTATTTCATTTTCCTTCGAAATCACACTCTTTCCATTTTGGTGGTCATATACCATAGTTTGTATACCCATCTCCAAGTGGGTAGGACTTTGCACCATTATTACAGATATTGCCACACAATTTTCTTCTTCTTTTTCTTCTTCTTCTCCTCCTCCTCCTCCTCCTCTTGCTCCTCCCCCTTCTTCTTTCTTTCTTCTTCTTCCTTGCCCCTCCCCTCCTCCTCCTCCATCTTCATCTTTTGGACTAAAGATTTCATTTTAGAAGTATAAAGTATGAATGCATGGCATATCTCTCATTTTTAATTTAGGTTTGTTTTCTTTAAGTTCAATGCTAATTCCGTGCTGTGTTTCAGTAAGAACAGTACAGATTCTGCATCCTTGGCTCCAGTCAGATATCCAGCAGCACAAATTAGCTTCAAGCTACACCTACTGAACACAAGAGGGTGAATGAGTGAAGGGGGGGGGCAGAAACAAAGGCCTGAGCGCGCATGCGGGCTTTTCCATACCACCTTCAGCGCTGACCTACTTCAGAGGGAGAATACGGTCGGCAAGAATGAGCAGCCACGGACCGTGGAGCCGTTGCCAGCGCCATGCTTGCTTTTCAGCAACACTTCAGCAGAGTTCGAGCACCGTCTACAGCAAAACCACTGGGACAAACGCCCTCCAAGACAAACTTTAATCACCTCAAGCTAATACCTAATTAATTTTAAATATTGCTATAAAATGTAATTTAGACAATTAGAAAAGGAAAACAACGACACCACCTGTCTCTACGGTGTGATCTCTCTCTTAGATGCATCGCCTAGAAGTCTAATGGCTTTCAAATGTAATTTCCATTTCCAATGGTGATGTTGCCACATGTGGCATGCAAGCAAGACAGCAACGCTGAAAAGCTTCTATGCGTTCCTGTCAGTGTCCTAAAGAACCTGAAAGTTGGGACCAGTAAAACCCAAGGAAATTCACTCTTGCCTTTCAGAACTTTTCAATACTGTTAAAAAAAAAGAAAGAAAGAAAGAAAGAAAGAAAGAAAGAAAGAAAGAAAGAAAGAAAGAAAGGAAGGAAGGAAGAGCCGGTTGTGGTGGTGCACACCTGTCATCCCAGCACTTGGGAAGCTGAGGCAGAAAGATCGCTGTGAGTTCGAGACCAGCCTGGGCTACAAAAGTGAGCTCAAGGCCAGCCTGAACTGCATAAGGAGACAAGGAGATCCTGTCTCAAAAAGACAAAAGAAAAAAGTAAGAAAGGAGGGAAGGAAGGAAGAAAAAGAGAGAGAGAGAAAGAAAGAAAGAAAGAAAGAAAGAAAGAAAGAAAGAAAGAAAGAAAGAAAGAAAGAAAGAAAGAAAGAAAGAAAGAGAGGAACCTAAATTCTGAGACCAAATGTCAAAGTCAGATTTGGTGGTGCTCAGTGACAATGGGAATCCCCAAGGGGTGGGACAGGGAGGAGTGGGGTAGTCAGAGACGGTTTCTCTTGTTGGTTTTTGTGTCTGATGGGTTTCCGCCTTCCACATCCTGCGGCGCTTCTCTATTCTGCTCTGCGCCATCACCCCGCATGTCTGAAGTCCGCGGCGTCAGATTATCATGTAAAAATTGCATGATAAATATAGGGTCCTGACAGCTTTCTTCACTTGGTGTATCCAGTTCTGAAATTGCATCATCAAAAGCTGCTTTTGCCAACCTGCAGGCACAGTCGGGAGAATTAAGAACTTCATAGTACAATACGTAATTTTTCTTTTTGGGGGGCTGTTTTAATAAATATTTAAAACAACAAAATCTCCTAGGAAGAGACAGGACAAACCCAGAACCTAAACACTAGTCTACCTTCTCCGCAGATGCTCAGGACCACAGTGAGTGACAGCTGCCAGAAGTGGCCCCTCCGTGGGGCCCACAGTATTCAAGAAGTACATCCACACAGTGCATGCCCCCCCTTCCGCTCACCCCGCCCACTTCCCTCCCTCCTACACACCCAACCCCGTCCCCTCTGCGCCCTCCGCCTTGCTCTGGGCTCCCACCACCTCCTTTCCCCAAATGACCTGCATCCCTTTTGTTCTTTCCTTGACCTCCCACCTTCCTTTATCCCCTTGTCTTAAGATGCAGCACCGCACACGCTCTCAATACTAGAACACAGCGGACTTTCTTTCGCATGCATGCAATCCTGAAGCGCATAAACAGAAAACAAAGCAATATTTGTAAAGCTAAGCAAGCGACCTTAACACGCAGAGACATACTACAAGATCTAAACGGATGGGATGCATTGGTGGCAATTCTGTGGTCGCACTATCACTAGCAGCTTTATGACCTACTGGGCTGTTCTCCGCAGCCTCCTTCCTATCATTTACTTGGCAAATTCAGCCAGATACCTGTGGAAGTCCCTTTTCATTTTATAATAGAAAACCTTGGACTCACTAGTGTTAGCTGCTGGAACGAGGTGTTTGTCCAGTACATCCAGAATGTCACAACAGATCAACTTCAGCGCTGTCTCACCCATTTGCCAGTATTCTCAAATCTTTTCTAGTTTGTCTTTTCCTCCCTTGTTTTCTTTTTTCTGTTCAATGCTGCTAATTATTCTCCAGGAGGCTCTTCTAGTTTCAACCACATTTTTATATGCAACAGATAGGAGGCTTCTTTTCCATTCCTGCTGCTTTCTTCATTGACCCAACCATTTCATCGTATCGCTTAGCCTGGCACACTAGATCCTCCGGATTATCCACAGCAGCAGTGACTCTGGCAGGGTCTGTGTGACGGAGGGAAGTAGATAAGGTCTAGACTCTCAACCTCTCACTCAGCCATGGGGCAGCAAAAAACGGCAGCACCCCAGTCACCACACAACTTTCTTGCGGGCATATATTTTATTGCCTGACTTGACTTTCATATGGATGATGGCTTCTTCCAGTCCTCTAGGTGTGTGTAGATCTGAGTCTTCTAATGTTGATTTGGGTTTATTGCCCATGAGTCCTTGGGGAAATGATTGCGTTGCTGAGCAGTAAAAAGGGCAGGAGTCTGTCCTGAATGTTGAACTATATACTCCTGGATAAATCCAGTGTTCTACATAAGTAATCAGAGAAGTACTTAGAAATATGAAGGATCAGTAAAGATATGATTGGCACCTATTATTCTTACTGCTTATATTTTAGACCTAAGGTTTCATATAAAGATTTCAATTGCTAATTTGGTAAGGATAGCATGGTTAATAACAAAGTTGGAGCCTATTATCCGTTCTCTATCATACTAAAGTCACCAAAAGTCTTCTAAATATTTTATTTGTTTATGAAAGAAGCTTATTAATACATTTTACTATATCTCTAAATATAATATCTGTGCTACTCAATAAATACTGGTTAAGTTAATGAATATCGAATTGTAGGAACAATAGGAAAAAGGTCGGGTCCTGGGTCAAAATTACTGTTATTGGGTATATAACCTTATATGGGATTGTTTGACTTTGTAGGTGAGACGCTAAAATTATTGAATGGCAATATAAGTAAAGATCACAAAAATCTATAGCAGAGCTAATATTAAAATGTTCAATTTTAGAAACTCATAATCTCCCATCTCTGAACACATTCCTTTCATGCACAGCTCTATGGGCTCCAAGTGTGCTTGAGAGATAATGTAAAAACCATGCTAGCCCCGCCCCCAGGGTGAGCAGGGAGGGTAATTGAGACTGGGCCTGGTGGTACCCACCTGTAATCCCAGCTCTTGGGGGGCTGCTCAGCAGGTGGGTCACTATGAGTCTAATCTAGTAATGAGACCCTGAACACCCTGCAGACCCTTCACTAAAATACAAAAAAAAAAAAAAAAAAAAAAAAAAAAAAAAAAAAAAAAAAAAAAAAAAAAAGAAAAAAGAAAGATAATGTAAAAAAAAGTTCAGATTTAAGCTTATTTAAACAGAAACCTTTATCGCTTCTCGGCCTTTTGGCTAAGATCAAGTATAGTATCTGCTCTTATCAGTTTAATATCTGATACGTCCTCTATCCGAGGACAATATATTAAATGGATTTTTGGAGCTGGGAGATGGAATAGGAGCTTGCTCCGTCCACTCCACGCATCGACCTGGTATTGCAGTACCTCCAGGAACGGTGCACCAAGAAAAATAAATAAATAAATAAATAAACAGAAGCCTTTGATATCTTAAGCATTTTATGTCTTTAATTTTATTTTAAGATAAAGAAATCATTCTTTTTCCTATATGTCAATATGAGCAAACTTTCGGTACCACACACAGAACCCCTCGGTTCATGGACGCTAGGGCTTGGACAAGGGCTGGGATTGTTAAAGACTGTGGTGAGGATGTAAAGTTGCCCTGGGAAGTGCTTAAGCCAATAAAAAATGTTAGTTCTTGAGTATGGCTTTGTTTCATTTTATTTTCTTCTTTCAGTTTGTTTTTGTTGGTTTTGCAAAAGGAATGTGAGAATGCTCATTTGTGAAGGTACTGAAACCATCACTTGAAACTTAGAACAGCCGTACTTGCCTTTTACAAATGAGCAGCCAGGGACATTTTCTTTCGTCCGTACTTGAAATGAGCAGCAATTTAAGAACAGCTGAGGAGGCCAAAAATCTCCAAGTGCATCTGGCTGGTGATTTGTTTCTGCTTTTTAGAGCACAGCAACAATCCCCACACCACAGATCCCTCGGTACAGATGTATTTGTTGTGCGGCAATAGTGGAGGCATGGATTACTCATCTTTGCCAGCAATATCTGCTTTGTTTCTGCCAGGCGCCATTACAGCTCCCTTCCTTCCAAGCTCAGGGCAGAAAGAACAAAGCAGTCTGAGACTCTTACAGATATTAACAACAACTACAATAAAAACCAGTGAAGCAAACCTGGGCACAAGCAGGAATCTAAAATAAAGGCTTTTCCTCCAGGGGAAGCAAACATAGATGAGGAAGTTTAGATGTGATGGAGATTTTAACAACTTCATCTCTGTTTAGCCATCCTACTGTCAGAAAGAACTCCTTTTTCACTAATGCACCTTGAGTTTAGGGCGTGAGTAAGAGGTCAAGTAAGAGGGATTGCTAGCAAAGGGTAAGAAATTTACACAATATTGGAAACACACTTTTTAATTTTCTTATTTCTGTCTGAGATGAAATTTAATTATTCCATTTTTATCTTCAGTAATTTAAGCTACATTGAGGTGCTTCCCCAGTCAAAGAAATTTGTGTTTTTCTCTTTAACTCTTTAATAAGGTCAGTAGGGTCTCTTCTAATTTAATCACTCTTATGTTGTGCTAAGTAGCCTAAGTTTGTGGTCAATAAGCAAATCAATCATCAGATACTTATTGGCAGCCACTGATGATGGTTTTGTAGTCAAAAGATGGGCACTGTCTTGTCAGGGTGTCTGCACGTATGAATTCAGGCAAATTTAATCCTTTATGAAGTATACCATTTGTATAAGAATGAAGACAAGGAATTTTGCTTTTATGACTATTCTGAAAACTATATGTAACATAATTAGATGTTTTCAATATAATGATCATAGTGAAGAACTATGATCCATGTTATACCTTAAAAGATACTTGGAAATAATTTTATATGTCACCTTGATTAGGCTATGGTGCCCAGTTGTTTGATCTGACACTGTCCAGATATTGCCATGAAGGTATTTTGTAGATCTAGCTCAAATTTCATTTTCAATTGACCTCAAATAAAGGATATCATCTTCTGTAATATGAGTGGGTTTGTGCTAATTAGCTGAAAGCCTTAAGAATGAAAATGAAGAATCTGAAGAAGAAATTCTGCCTCGAGACTATAATATGGAAATACTGCCTGAGTTTCTTGCCTGCTGGCAAGTCCTGCAGATATCACAATCAAAACAATTACATCAAGTACTATCGGAAATTCCAGTTTTCCTTCCAGTCTGCCCTATAGATTTGGACTTACTGGAAATTTACAATCATGCGAGCCAATTCTTTAAAAGAAGACATTTATATTAGGCTCAATTTCAAGAGGTAGAAATTGTGCTCGTGATTAAATAATGAAATTATTTCATGAATAGGTGATCCAGAAGAAGGTAGGCTTCCCTCTTGCCTGATTTTGGAGTTGGGTCTTTCAATAGAGATTTTAAAGAATTGGCTCACATGACTGTGGGATGTAGTAATTCCTATATAGATAGGAAATTTATGTTTGTATCTGTATCTATATCTTTCCATCCTTTAGAGAGGGTACACAAACTAACCCTGTGGTTTTGCATACTGGGGAAAGGCATTTCAAGAAGGGATGAGTTCAAAGGACTCCCAGGCTGGATGACAGTGGCAAGTCGTGTGAGAAAATAGTGTCCCCTCTGAGGAGGAGAAGAGAGGATTAGAAGCTAACTTAAGACTTAGGACTATTGTATTCTTCCAGAGCTTCTTTATTAATGGGTCAAGTCGACTTGAGTTCTCAGCCCTGAATAACCAAGCACCTAACCACAAAGGTCACTAATACCACACAGAGCCACAGTGAACTAAAGAGCACTATTTCCTAGAGGGGATACAGAACTGGTTCACCCCAGCAGATGTGTCATAGTAGTTCCTAGTCTCCTCCTCATGATGTCCATAGAGAAACTAAGCCATGGAATGAAGGTTGAGAAAATATCTCCTTATCCCACTTTTGCTCACATAAGCCATCAGCGATTAGGACAGACTTATCGTCAGTTATAAAAAGAACTTTTACTTTTCAGTAACAGGAAGGAAATGAAAAATTGGACCTTACCCAAGATATTTGTCTTAGTTACTTGTTTCTCATTGCTGAGAGAAAAATATGAGCGCTCAAAGCTAAAGGAGGAAACATGTATTTAGCTCAAAGCTTTCACAGGTTTCAGTCCACAGTCAGTTGGCTCCAAGGAGGAGTGGCGCATGGCGGAGGACAGCAGTTCATGGTGGTGGAGAACAACAGGAGCAACCGAGAGGGGAGCAATGACATGCTGTTTATCCCTGATGTACAGGCAGGCGCCTGCCGTAGGGCAAGTGTGGCGCTCACACCCTTAGTGCCAACATTGAACTATGGATCAGTCACAAACTCTAGATCCTGCCATCTCTGCAAATCCCGTTCCTTATGACTGTATGAGGCTTTGGGGGCAGGTTAGACACACGTTATAACCATAGCTCTACTCTTAGCAAGATAGAGATGATAGAAACTTTTCTGACACAAAAATTATGAAGGAAAATTTCATACTTGAATTCTCATTTGAGTTCTTGTAAAACAAATCACATAAGATAAAAGATAAAAGGTTAAAAATATTTCATTTATATACACCGCTATGCCTCTTACATGCCTTTAATTATATCACCTTGCTTGTGAGAATCTAATATAAGTTGTAAATTTGTAGCTATATTTTTTAAAAAGATAGGTTAACTCACTTTTAGAATGATCAAGTGATTTATCTAAGGTCCCAAAATTGTAAAGTTAAGATGAAAGATTGTCTAATAATGAATTTTGTCTAATAGCTTGCTTTGTTTCTGCTCCTCAGTAAGAGCCTATTTTCTTTCCTTCTTTCTTTCTTTCTTTCTTTCTTTCCTTCTTTCTTTCTTTCTTCCTTCCTTCCTTCCTTTCTTTCTTTCTTCTTTTCTTTTCTTTCTAAGTATATCTGGTACAGGTTCCCACAACACAGCGAGGGCTTGTCATGATCCTCCTGTTTTCAGCCTCCTCAGTGCTGGAACTACAGGCATGTGCTACCATGCCCAGTCACAGGGATGATGCACCATATCCAGCAACAGAGCCAGCATGGCATGTACTGTTGGAGATCGGACACTGGTCCCTGCGTTTGCCTAAGCAGGCACTTAGTCCGCTGAGCTACCTTGCAGGTGTTAGAAGTCTCTTTTCTAATTGCGGACTGCCAGGAAGCCTAGAGTAACTTAGATGTTACCTGTTCACTTACAACAAGAGCACATTGAGAGAGGTCAGCATTTTTAATAACCAAAGCTTCCTCCTACACTTTGTGCTGAGTGCCTTACGTACAATGGTACACGAAACTGCATCAACAAACTATTGCCAAATTGGTGGAAAGTTGAGTATTTCCTTGACCTCTTGCCATCTCTGTGTCCCTTGTAAGCGAACGCATCAGCCACACCACAGGGCAGGAATATAGGTGCTTTGAATATGTTCATAACACACTAATGAAATCACAGCTATGAAATTAAAAAGCAGCATGTACTGGCTTTCCCAGAACATTGACTCCATCAGGTCAACGTCTATGTTGGAGCCCTCGGCAAGTGTCTGCTGAAAATCATTTATAGATGCATCATGAATTCTAATGAAAAATCTGCCTTACTTTAAGGATTTCATGGCATGAGTTATGTCATTTTAATTTTAACGTATAGTTTTAAGTTTGTACCACCCTTTCACTAATCCTAAGGCCTACTGTTTCAAGTAAAAAACAATTATCAAAGGTAACATATTTATTCTGTGACCCCATACCCTCTCTATGAGCAAGCAGACATATATTTTTTTGAAAACATAAAGTCATGCTTCATGATAACATTTCCATTCTTGTATTAAAGTTTTTCCCTTCAGCTTTTTCTGAAGTGATTTAAACCATTTTATTCTGCTCCTCTTTGCTAAAGAACACAGGGAAGAATTCTTGCGATTTCTCTGGTTTAGATGAAATTTCAAAATAGAAATTTAACTCTGACTTAAACAATTCATAATTGCTTAAGGAAATTCATAATTTTACAAATAGGCCATCTAAAAGGAAGGAAGGCTTCCAGCATGGTTGATCTAGCAGCTCAATCTTTCATCAAAGATTTATTTACGTTTCGCTGGAGGTGTCTCTGCACTCCTGGCTACAGTTCCCAGTGTAACGCTCAGTCAGAATTTCCTCATGATCATAAAAGCAAGGTCAAAGACTAACAGGCATGCGGCACTTTTGTGAGGCTCTGTACCCATTAGTGTTTCTGACTCCATCCTGGCTGTTACTTCACTTCCCCCTCTCTGTTCCAGATACACCCATCTGTCGGCTGCTCCATGCCTTTGCTTAAGGCCTATTGTGTCTGTTTCTTCTGCCCAGGATACCCTTTCCTCACGTACCATATCCATTTAGTCAATTCCATCATGTCCTCTAAGTTTTTGTACAAGTCTCACAGATTAGTTTTGACCACTTGAATGAGCTAAGCCACTTAAGCATAGGAGCTTTCAGCCCCTCTTCTCCTTTCCTCTCTTCTTGTCTTGGCCCGTTCTCACTACCTTCTCTCGCATATTGTTCACAAATTTATTGCATTGACTAATAACTTTCTTTTTCTTTTTGGTCTTTTTGAGACAGGATCTCACTATACAGTTCAGACTGGCCTCGAGCTCACTTTGGTAGCTCAGGCTGGTCTGGAACTCACACCGATCCTCCTGCCTCAGCCTCCCAAGTGCTGGGATTGCAGGTGTGTGCCACCATACCCAGTTTGTCTTGCTTTTATGACAGAAGGCAAATGTCACAAGAGGAATTTGTTTTGAAGTTTATTTGTATAACCCAAGCACTTAGAATAGTCATTAGGAAATTATACGTGTTCAAACAAATTATCACAGGAACTTTTTTGAAGGAGTTTTTAAAAATTAGAGGTTCATAGCAGTTAGATCCATAACCTTTCTTACTTACAGGAGGAAAAGAGGACTGGCTTCTCTTATTTCAAGCAGGAACAAGGAGGCTTTGCAGGACAAGGCTTTCTACAACTTTCTGAAATGATGAAACTTCTACTCCACAAAAGACAACAAAACTGCTTCAGTCAAAATGCTTAAACTAGACTCTGCATGGTTTCCTGAGCCACACTGAACACAGATGTGCAATTAATGAGAATGGTTTAAATGTGTTGGAACCTCGCCCCTAAAACCGGAATGAGTTAAAAACATATTAACATGAATACTTTTACAAAACTGAGGTTTCTTTGGAAGATAAGAGACTAGATGCCGGGTGGGTAGCCAACTCTGCCCTCGACGGTTCCCATGTAGAATACTATGGGATCCTCTCCCATTTATTTCTCTCATCTCAAATAATAAACATGACCTTTTTTTTTTTTTTTTTTTTTTTTCTTTTCCCCAGCGGTTTTCGATTCTCGCTACATGTTACTGCCACCTGCTTCCCGAGCTAAGGCTGTTTCTGTTGGTGGAAGAAGAATCAAACACAGTGAAAGCTCACCCAGAAGCCTTTTAATTCGATGATTGCTTTTTGCTATTCGCTGTTATTTCCTGTGCCACTGGAGTTCTGCTCACAAAGTCCTGCCCCACACTTAGGCCTTGAAGGGTTTGATCTAATTTATCTTTCAGGAGACTCAATGTTTCTGTTTCTAGCATTTACATCTTTGATTTCAGGTTAGTGCACGGCGAGAAGCGTGGATCTAGATTCAGTCTTCCGCACCGAGGTAGTCGATTTTTTCGAACGCCATTTATTAAAGGTGCTACCTTTCCTCCGGAGAAGGTTTTCAGACCTTTCGTCCAGATCAAACAGCTGGATGTGCCTGAGGTTGTGTCTGAGTCTTCCGCTCTGTCTCACTGATCCGCACGTCTGGTTTTGTGCCAAGACCATGGCGTTGTTTTCCACTGGAGCATTTCAATGAACTTGAGGTCCAAGACCGTGGTGCCTCCGGCTTTGCTCCTCTCGCCCAGGATTGCTTTGGCTATTCTTGCATCTCTTCTGGTTCCATATGAACGATAGACTAGTATTCTGCATTTCTGTGAGGAATTCTGATGGTATTTTTGATTGGTATCATGCTAAATCTATGCATCAGTTTTGGAAGTATGGCCACTTTGACTATCGAGATTCTACCTGTACAGGTACAGGTGCAAGGGTTTGAACTCATGACATTACACTTACCAGGCAGGCACTTGTGCCACAGAGCTGTCTCCCTGGGCCCATCTTTGCAGTTTCTGATGTCTTATTTGACTTCCTCGTAAGGAATAGTGTAGTTTTCAAGGGAGAGGTTTTTCCTTTCCTTGGTTGTGTTAATCCCTAGGCATTTAATTTTTATTAATGCTATTGTGAATGATACCATTTCCAAATTTCTTTTTCAGTGAGTTTATTCTTGGTGTATGGGAATGTAATTGATGCTTGTGTTTTGCTGCAAAACTTTCCCTGGAGAGCAGCAATTCTGGATGGAATTTTAAAATTTGTTCAGAAAGGTCACACTTTTTTTTTTGGCTTCTTGAGACAGGGTCTCACTGTGCAGTTCAGGCTGGTCTTGAGCTCACTTTTGTAGCCCAGGCTGGTCTTGAACTTGCACCAATCCTCCTGCCTCAGCCTCCCGAGTGCTGGGATTACAGGCATGCACCACCATGCCCGGCTAAGGTCACACTTTTACAGATGACCACTGGACATGAAATTTTGCCTCCTCAAAAATAAACAAATAAACAAAAGCTGACCTGAGCTGGGAAAGTAATTACCGTAGAATGTACCGGAGGACCAGAGCCTCTTCAGCTATTATTCGTGAGATCACCGGCACTGAGTACTTCTATTCTTCTAATTGTTTTCAAAAAGAATTGCCAGGGTATTTTTTTTCTGTTTGCCAAGAACTTTATTAATCATACGCTATCCATCTGCATTTAGGTTCCACTGAATTATAGGTTCCTTCCTGAAAAGAGACTTGCCTTAGAAACTATTTTTATGTCCAGTGATTAGCCTAGCAGGAGACGAAGGTGAGTGTGTGTTATGGCGGAACCGTTCCGCAGCCCCCAGAAACTCCTGCCTTGCACGCTTGCCTCCCCTCGCAGCGATGTCATTCCGAGGCAAGGTGCAGCTTAGAGGAGTGCTAGGGTCGCACGATCGGTGTGGCCATGATCAGGTAGAGCTGGAGCTGGTCCCAGGCCAAGGGCAATCCGGAGGGACGCGTAGCAACCTGCCTCGGCCCCTTCCTGTTCCCAGCTGCAATGAAGTGCATTTTCCTCCCACCCGGCGTTTCTGCCGCCTCACTGCAGGCCCAGAGGTGATGACCAAGCTTTTCTGAGATTTCCGTGGTAACAGACGCCAGCGGTGGTGAGCAGGCCACAGGTTCTCCACAGCTGGCAGCAACACAGGTAGAACGAAGCTTCTGAAAATGTGAACTAACATAAAACTTTTCTCCCTAAATTGAGTATTTCAGACATTATGTCCACAGAACAACAGAAAGGTATTTTATACAATGTGAGTCATTTAATGAAAAGAGTGCTTAGAAATTATATTTTCAGTCAGTTGTCTCATTTTTTCAAAGAAGTACAATTGCCGTGTTTTCTTTAAAGCTCTAATTCCACGACCCATCTTTATTTTTGTTTTTGTTTTTTTCTTTTCCTTTGTACCGTGGATTGAACTCAGGACCTTCAGTTTGCCAGGCAGACACTTAAGCCACTGAGTTATCTCCCCAGCCCCACAATCCATCTTATTTTTAGCTGGTCATTTCTCCTTTCACTTTGTCTTCCTCGCTCTTGAACTGCTCAGCTCAAAAGCTTTCTTTATTTTGTTTTGTAGCTCCCACACCCTGACCTAGCCTCTCCTCCAACATTACATCCTCCCTTCAAGTGTTTGCTTCCCCGACCATCTTTCTGTGTGTCACGTGGTCCTGTTCAGCCATTTATCCCCTTCTTTCGTCGCCCTCCTCACAATTCAAGACCCTTAGGGCTTCACGCTCGTTGCAGCAGTCAGGAAGATCATTCTTTGGAAATCCACCTGGGGTTCTTCTGTCACTCAGCGCAACAGCAGCTTACAGCATCCGTGCTGTTCAGAGTGTCCACAGGGTTTCCCTTACAACCTGTCTTAAAGACAGAACCTACCTTAAAGACTGAACAGAAGCAGTTCAGTTGCTGAAAATTGGCTTCCTATTTCATAGTCTTTAAGATTCTGCATTAAATTCACTCTGTGTGTTTTTCTCATTTGGAAATAGTCACACTAGGCTGCTTCCGATGGCCCCTCCGGAGCCATAACTACCACCCGCTGCTAGCAGGAACCTGCCAACCAGCCTATCCACCTGCAGCATTATTGTGGAGTAGCTGCAGACAGTTTTGCCTTAAACTCTATCTTTCATACACTGTCGTGAGGCACTACGTAATGTTCTTCAATCTCACACACAATGACATTGCTCTTCTGCATGGAGTACGTTCTTAGTCAATGCTGACATAGAGTTCTGACTCAAAATACCATGGATTGTGGATTTGTTTTTCATAATTTGAGATATTTTCACATTCACAAAGACAACGTAATACTAGGGGAATGGAATATGAATTTTAAGATGAAATTCACTTATGTGTCAAACAACTTTATATACATAGGCTGAAGTGCTTTTATACAGTATTTTTAGTGCACCTTGATCTTTGAAAATGACTCATCACATAAGAACTTCCCACCTGTGGTATCACGTGGTTTCTCAAAGTTAGAGCATTTTGAACTTCAGATTTTTGGATTAGGATACAGATTTGGATGGCCAATCTGTGTTAAATGAATTTGACTAAATTCTTACCTCACATTTTCCTCATGTTCTATTACCCCCTCCCAAATTATATTTTCTTCTCTATAGATACATCCTCTGAGAGATGATCAATCAGTAGCACAAGTTATGTGCCCTGGCATTTCTGAATATGTCTTTATTCTCCACGTATTGATTTAGATAACTCCAGATAGATAGCTCCATATTATTTTGCTTCTTGCACTATTTAAAAATCTTATAGTCAGTAATTCTTATTCCTTTACAGATTGCATTCCTCTTTGGTATCTCTCAAGACTTCCTCTTATCACTGACATTTTGAAATTGTATTTTGACATTCTTGTGACAGAGATTTATTTATAGGTTGCATTTTATTGGCTTACTATTGTGACAATAAGTAAGTCCTTTGACTATGACAAATTGTGCTGTTATAAACATGGGTGCACACATACTGTGTGACATTTTTAATTCACCTAGAAAGATACCAAGGTGGGGAATAGCTGGCTTGAATGACATCTCCAATCCTACCTTTTTAAGGGCTCTCCACAGTGTATCAGCCTGCACCCCCACCAACAGTGCAGAAGGGTTCCTTTTCCCCCAAAGTCCTTCCAGCATTTGTTATTGGCTGACTTCTTGATGTTAGCAATTCTTTTGAGGGTAAATGGAATCTCAGTGTTGTTTTAATTTAGATTTCTTGAATAACCAATGATGTTGAACATTTCTTTATATATTTACTTGTCATTTATATTTCTTCATCTGCAAAGTGCATACTTGCCTCAGATGATCATTGTTGGATTGGGTCCTGAATTTATAGGGGCTGATTTTCAAAAATATTGATACATATTAGATAGAAGGTCTTTGTCAGAGGGATAGTTGGTTATAATCTTTTCCCAGTTTGTGAGGTTTCTTTTTATTGTATTGGAGATTTGCTTTGAACTGCAGAAATTTTCAAAAAGATCTTCCTCCAAAAGTTTTACAATTTCTGCTTTCATGTTCAAATCATTGATCCTTGTAGAGAGCCAGTTTTTCCAGCACCACTTGTTAAAGAGGTTACCTTTCTTCTAGTAAACATGTTTGGCTGCTTTGTCAAAGATAAGGTAGCTAAAAAAAAAAAAAAAAAAAAAAAAAAAAAAAAAAAAAAAAAAAAAAAAAAAAAAAAGAAAAAAAAAAAAAATAAAAAAAAAAAAAAAAAAAAAAAAAAAAAAAAAAAAAAAAAAAAAAAAAAAAAATAAAGAAGAAAAA
>PVJA010003731.1:40204-60737 GCA_004027025.1 Myocastor coypus | reverse complement strand
TCCTGCCTTATCTTTGTTGCCCAGGATTGATTGTCTTTGCTATTTTTTTTTTTTTTTTGGTGTGTGTGTTTTCTAGTCCTAAATAATGTTTAGGAATGAACCAGGTCTGTGAGGTATGTTGATGATATTTGATAGGAATTGCATTAAATCTGTATAACAATTTAGGGAATATGGCCATCTTCACAATGTTGGTTTTTCCTATCCAGGACCAGGGAATATTTTTCCATTTTCTAAAATTCTCTAGAACAGTGGTTCTCAACCTTTCTAATGCCATAACCCCATAATACAGTTCTTCATGTTGTGGTGACCCCAAACAAAAAAATAATTTTGGTGACTACTTTAAAACTGTAATTTTGCTACAGTTATGAATTGGAATGTCTTTAGGCAACCCCTGTGTTTTGGTCATTCGACTCCCTCCGGGGTCGCGACCCACAGGTTGAGAGCCGCTGGTTTACTGCATGATGATAGACCTGGGTGAAGTTTTAGTTTTCGGCATATAGAGAGTGAGTTTTCCCAGCACCATTTGTTAAAGAGGTTATCTTTCTTCCAGTAAACATGTTTGGCGCCTTTGTCAAAGATAAGAAGGCTGAGTATATTTGTATGTCCTTCTGCATTTTTTAATTCATTTCATTGATCCTCGGGTCTATTTTTTGCCAATGCCATGCTGATTCTATCATTGTAGCTTTGTAGTGTTGGTCGTTCGACCCCACCAGGGTCGAGACCCACAGGTTGAGAACCGCTGCTCTAGGATCTCTTTCTCCAGAGTACTGTAGTTTTCGTTGAATAGATCTTTTACTTCTTTAGTTAGGTTAATTCCTAAGTATTTCGTTTTCCACAGTGCTATTGTAAAAGGTATTGTTAATCTAATTTCTCTCTCAGTGTGTTTGTAATCTGTGTAGAGGAATGTTGTTTACTTTTGGGTATTGATTTTGTATCCTGCTATGCTACTGAATGTGCATATTAATTCTAGTAACTTCTTGGTGAAGTGTTTTGAGTCTTCCAAGTAGACTATCATGTCATCTGCAAACAATGATAGTTTAAATTCTTTTTTACCTATTCTTATTCCTTTTATTTCTCTCTCTTGTCTAATGGTTCTAGCTAATGATTCCAGAACTATATTGAACAGGAGTGGTGATAGAGAACATCTTTGTCTTGTACCATATCTGAGAGTAAAAGACTTCAGTTTTTCCCCAGTTAGAATTATGTTAGCTGTTGAATTGTCATAGATGGTTTTTATTAGATTGAGGTAGAGACCATCTATTCCAGTTTGCTGTAGGACTTTGAACATGCATGCACATTAGACTTTGTAAAAAGCCTTTTCTGCATCACCTGAGATGTTCATGTGATTTTTGGATTTAGCTCTATAGACGTAGTGTATTACATTTATAGATTTGTATATATTGAACCATCTTTGCATCCCTGGGATGCATCCTACCTGGTCATGGTCTATAATCTTCTTGATGATTTGCTGTATTCTATTGGCAAGGATTTTACTGAGGATTTTTGCATCTATGTTCATCAGAGAAATTGGCCTGTAGTTCTCTTTTTTAGTTGCATCTTTCTCTCATTTTGGTATCAATATAATACTTGCATCCAAGAATGACTTTCGGAGGATTGCTTCCTTTTCAATTTCATTGAAAAGTTTGCAGAGTGTAGGGATTATATCTTCTATAAATGTCTTGTAGAATTCAGCAGTGAATCCATCAGGACCTGGATTTTTCTTTGTCAGTAGATTTTTCTTTTCTTTCTTTTTTTTTAAAATTGATTGACTGTTATTGGGTTATTAAGGATTCTTATATCTTCTTGAATCAGTTTTGATAAATTTTACCTTTCTAGGATATTTTCCATGTCATCTGTATCTTCAATTCTGTGAGAGTAAAGATTCTCAAAGTAGCTATTAATGATCCTCTGAATCTCTGCTGAGTCTTGGCTGACACTGACAACAGTTTCACAAAGCTTTGTACATTGTTTCAAGGTTAATGTTGAAGGGACTTGACTGATCTTGAAAGACATAAAAGTTACATGTTCTTTTATATAGGTTTTGCTTTAACTTGCGCTTAACCACCCAGCAGAAAAGTTTAGCCACTAGCATAAAAAATAAAGCCAGATTAGTATGCTGAGCTGTAAAAGGGTCAAATCAACAACTTCCAACAATGCCAGTTCTGCCAATAGCCCCCTATTATTATGGAATATTGGACTATGTATATAACTACTTTCTTTTAGTTCAGTGAGAAGAAATGTTTGTACAAAGAGTGATTAGAAAAATTATCATGTTTGCACCTTGTACTCTAAATAACTACTATGAAGAGAACAATATGCATTGTATTAATTATTGGCTGTATTACTAACATACTAAGTAATTAAAAATAACAAAAAATAAAGCAAAAATAAATCCTTGATTCATTTTGAGTTGAGTTTAGCACATGGTAATAGACATGGGTTTAATCTTGGAAAATACTCAAATGTCTACCAGCTAAGGAATGGGTAAAAAAAATGTGTGAGTTTTTTCTTTATACAATGGAGTATTATTCAGCTTAAAATGGGATAAATTTGAGGCTTTTTTTTGGTAAATGGGAGCAACTAGAGACTATTCTTTTAAGTGAAATAAATCAGACCCCCATGTACAAACATTATATTGTCTCTCTAGTGTGAGAAGCTGAAAGAGAAAATAAATTTGCAGGATACAGTTGATTCTGGGAAAGACAAATGAACCTACTCAAAAGGAAGGAATTAATGAGTTGAGGAGGACAGGAGGGTGAGTGGAGGAAGACACCTATCTCAGTAGGTAAGTAGGATGGTTTGGACAACTGTACTGTGCATTTCTGCTGGTCTGTGAGTAGGAGCAGCTGATCCTTAAATTGTGTTGTCTCCTTTTGGCAATAGCTTGTACTTTTTCCTCTTCTTACTTTATTACATATTTCTTTCTTTTTCTCTTTCTTCGAATTTTGCATGCATATACCTGGTAATGTAAATAACGTATTGGAAGACAACATTCTATAATAAAACAAATACTGAGAAATTCATATTATTTTAAGTGAAATTCTGTATCACTGGTAATTTTTGTTTTAATGCTATTTTGTACTGTTTTCAAAACAAACAAAAAAAAACAAGCCACTGAAAACTTTTGAGCACCAAGCAATTTTCCATTAATTATCAGGCTGGGATTCTTGAGACAGCCACTAAATTGACGTATCGAGTTGCCACTATAAAAAGAGCCATTTAAAATTAATTGCACCTAAACAATTTTCTAAAAATCAACACGTTTTCTTGAAATTATTAACTAAGTTTCTATAAAGACTAGCAATATTTTCATTTGGTAATACTCCACAGAACCTAGACATAAATCTATTTTGTACTAAATGTGACTAAAGTTACAGAACTCAAAAATTCTAACGTGTTAAACAATGTAATTCTTGTTCAAGAAATTGGACCAGAGCTTCTCAGAATCATCTACTACTTACAGACTGCAGCTCGAGTTTTCCTAGTTCACTTTCTGACGTTCTGAATAACATCACCATTTTGGTTTCCCATTACAGGGGTGGAATGAGCATTGTATTTCTTTAGGTTCATAGTTACACTAAATTCTTAAATATGTTATTTATTTATTTATTTATTTATTTATTTATTTATTTTTGTATTTTAGGGAAGGGCCTACAGGGTGTTCAGGGTCTCACTACTAGATCAGACTCATAGTCAGCCTCCCAAGAGCTGGGATTACAGGCGTGCATCACCTCACCTAGTCTCTAACCTCTTAAATTTGGACATGGGCTTTGCATATTCTTTTCACAACAAGCATTTGCCTTGCACCATGCATTATTCACCATAGGACATAGAACAAGAGGGATCTCATCAAGTCTAAGGGGAACACAAATTAGTATAAAATCATTTGGGATTGAAAGTAATCTTGGATTTCTGTATGATTTGATGAATGACAACATATCGGAGGACCAGAATTCACATAAGAAGTAACCTGAAGAAAATGAAAATTAACATTAAGCATGGGTATCCTTGCTTGAAATTGCTACTTATATTATCTAGCTAGTTCATTCATCTACATACATAAAAAATTGTCATTACCACTTATAATCTAAGCAAATCTACACAGAGATATTTCACAGTGTTTATAAATCCTGGATTTTTAAAATGCATTTAGCACTAGTCTTACATGGCATTTGTGATGTATCTTACTACGTGCTTAGCCCTTCTTACACAGATCTGTTACAGGTTCAAGGTGTAATGAAAGAAAAATACTTTGCTTTTATGACTAGAAGCTTACAGCTGATAAATTTTAGTCCATATTTGCATCACTGAGCACATACTCTGTTAATCTGAGCTTCAGTGCCAGTTTTCTGAGAGATTTCCAACATTTCCAGGCATATCTTCTGAGATAAATTTGGAGAGGATCACAAGTCTACAGAGATTCAGATCTAAAATGATACCATTAAAGATGGGATAAATATGTAATTTCTGAAAGAGTTCTAATCATCTCTTACTATTCTGCATTTGGATGGCATTTGGGAGCATAACAAAATGGAATACATGTGGGTATTATAACTGAACAGACTGAAGCTTTTAAATTTTAGTTCACCTTTCACAAGCTACTTAGTCTTGGAAAAACTGCTTGATTTCTTGGGCTAGTTTCTTATTCTAAAAACAATGGATTGAGTCAATCAATTTTTCAGGTGTGTGTGTGTGTGTGTGTGTAGAAATAGCTTCATGATCTGGGAACAATTTTTTGCACGGTATCTCGTTTAATACTTGCAGCAGCTGTAGATACAACTTCTACTGTTTTATCCGATAACATAAATAAGAAACCTAAACCTAGAGGAGACAAGGCATGTGTTACAATTGAATGAGCAATCTTCCGAGATTGGACTCAACCTCTCCTGGCGTCACAGGTTACATCTGTTTCATGGTGTGTGTTTGAGCTTTGCGATACAGAGAAATACAGAGAAAACTTAAAGTGACCTCTGCTTTGAACTGTCCATGTAGGTTATGTTTACTTGATCTAAATTCTGAGGGCCAGAAAATTCAAAAGTTGGCAGTTCCTGGAGTCAAGCAGCAGGACAATATTTCCATGAAGTGAAATTTTATAGCCACACAGGGAACCTGTGCAAATGATATGTTCTTATGTCAGAGCGTGCTAGTGGTGAAAGCTTGTAATTTTAAAACAAAGGAAAAAGAGACTGCATGGGGTTCTGGAGCCAAGAGAAAGGAATGCAGGTGAGGGTTGTTGCCAACCACACCAGGACCCAGTGTTTGCAAGAGCAAAGCAACTTGTATTCTCTGAATGTGCTTTTGCTATGTAATAAGAAAATGTCTACCCACTTGTGAAACCTTGGGTCACTTGTAACGTTTGATATGGGTTATCGAGCTATACCTGTACTTTTCCAGATTAGCAAGTCCTGATAAATCAGGACCCTCATCCTCACCTCACCCCAAGGCTCACTTTCATTTTGGCTCTGAGTCAGGGCCAAACCTCAGGAACAATCCTGTCCGGCTCCATAGCTAACATTTTCTATATCATGGAGTAGGTTTTCCTATAACGTTAATATTTATTTCTTCTTCCAAAAGTGAGCTGAGGATCCAGATGTTTGATCTTTTAGTGGCATACCAAAGACCTTGGGAGGGCTCTTACACTTCTTTTTACTTCGTTATTTTATTTTTATGTGTTCCCCAGTACTGAGGATTGAACTCAGGATGCTGCACTTGCCAGGCAAGCTCTTGTTCTACTGCCCACCCACGCCCCGACCCTCTTTTTTTTACTTTATTTCAGTATAAAAGGCATATTTCAAAAACTTGTCTTCAAGCTTCAATATTATTTCCTCTCTTGAAATAGTTTAGTCTTAAATTTTTTTTAACAGAGTTTTTAATCTGACTAAAGATTTGTCTTATTTCCAAGATTTCTGATTGGGTCTTTTCCAAAACTTATCTTATTTTTCATTTTTATCCCACTGTCTAATTTTGTTTAACTATTTGTATACCCTTGAATTTCATTGAGATTTTGAGAACAACCATCTCTTGAAGTCTTCCTGTAAATTTTTTCTACTTTGAAACTTCTGTAATTGGTGATTAAAGAATTATGAGCTTTATGTGTTGTTTTTACTGTTTTTCATATGTCTTTGGTTCCTGTATTGAGATTTATACACCTGTTAAAAGGGACAATCTTAGCACATCTACAGGATGGCTTCCTCTTAAGGATGTATCTGGGGCTATTGATTGAATCTGTTCCCCAGGGGTATCCATTGCAGTGCCTTCTTTACCTGTGATTTGTAAACTTAGGCACAGTGACCACAGTGTTGGAGTCAGAGAGACCCTCTGTGTCTGTGGGTTACACAAAGGTGGGGAAACTTCAGAAGTTCAGGCAGGTGTGGTGCAGGTGTGGGGTGTGCCTATGGGTGACCCCATCAGGGAAAAGACCTCACCCTCTTCTCTACTCTGGTTGTACATGGCTTGGGACATGACTATTCCCAGGACCTCCTCTGATTCTTTCAGTTGCAGTGCTTGCAAAAATACACAGTGGGGTTGGGTCGAGGCCGGAGCCCAACAGGATTCCTCCAGCTGAGGTGCTCGTGGGTGAGAGGAGGAACAATTCCTGATGCCAGGTGAAGGTTCTCAGACCACAGCGATGGTGATGCGAAAGTAGTAGGGTTCTTCCTTGCTTTTAAAGTCATGCGCCTTTGTGCAAGGACGAGAATGGTGGTAGGTTCAGGGAATCAATAAACTTTGGCCTTGGCAGAATGCAAACCCTTGCAAGACTCATCATGTCTGGGCCTTCAGCACAGGCATCCTGGCCAGGCAGGGCCCTTGCCTTTGGCAGCTCCATTTTTTAAAAAAAATCATTTGAATGAGAAAAAAAAGAAAGCGGCAATGAAACAGTTTCAAAGCAGGTTAGTACAGACTAAAGTGCCTGCTTAGGGCAGAGCATAGTGGCCCAGGTTTGATTATGGGTGTGCCATGCTGGCCCCACCCCCAGAGACCACTGAGGTGGCGATTGAGACTGGGTGTGGTGGTGGGCACCTATAGTTCCAGCACTTGGGAAGCTGAAAACAAGAGAATTGCTATGAATTCAATGTGTGTAATGAGACTCTGTAGATCCTATATACCCTGTACTAAATCCATTTTAAAAAACAGGTTAGTAGGACAGTCACAATAATTAATACACTGCCTATTACTGTCTTCATAGTAATTATTCAGACAAGATGCAAACACGGTATCTTGTCTAACCAATATTAGTACAAACCTTTCTTCTCAATGAACTAAGAGAAAGTAGCTGTATATCTATCCTATGTTGTATATGCATATATTTTCATAACAAGTTGGTCCTTTATTCATACTTTTGCAAAGTTAGTAACACATGACACTAGGTTGCCTAGCGACTAATAGCTGACCTTAACCAGATAGGATGTTTTATCTCAGGAGTGAGGTAGCTTGTTTGCTTTAGGCACTGAGCCCTAGTCCCACCTACACCCATTTGATCAATTTCTTAGCTTCGTAGCTACCAACATACCTCCCTTTTTGTTTTGTCACAGATGGGTATTCCATTGCAGTTAGAGAAGCTGTATTTGGAGAAGTCTTTAAAGGGCCGTTTCGTACTTGAAGCCAGTCCAAATATTGTAGGTACTTGAATTCAGCAAAATAACCCAATATAGTCCCATAGTCCATAATAGTTACTAGTGGGTTATCAGCACAACTGGCAATTGTCAGAAGTTTTTGACTTGAGCCTTTTACAGCTCAGCATATTAATATGGCTTTACTTTTTATACTTCAGGATTACACTTTTCTGCTGGATGGTTAAGATCAAGTTAAAGCAAGATCTATATAACTAAACATGTTCTTTACTATCTGATAAGGTCAGTCAATCATTTATTCATTTCCTGCTGTGTCTGTTTCTAATGCTCAGTAAGCATGTCTGACCTGTGCATCATGAATACTATACTGGATACTAAGAATGATTGTCTGGAAACTCTCTTTCCTCTGAAGCTGTTTATTATATAGATGTTTTTGAAAGGATGGTCAAGAGTAAAGACAGCATTATTTATATTAATCAGATGAGCAGAATCTTTTTTTTTTTTTTTTTGTCCTTTTTTGAGGCAGGGTCTCGCTATGCAGTTCAGGCTAGCCCTGAGCTGACTTTTTGTAGCCCAGGCTGGTCTCGAACTCGCACCGATCCTCCTGCCTCAGCCTCCCGAGTGCTGGGATTACAGGCGTGCACCACCACACCCGGGTAGATGAGCAGCATCTTGATTGGTTTATGGAAACTTATATTCCAAAAACATTCTTAGAAACATCATTCCTGCCCTCAAGGATTTTTACAAATTTGTATTTTCCAACAAATAAAAGGTCCAATTGATAGCAACAAATTGTAATAACTGAGAAAGAAGAAGGTCAGTTAGATATTAGAAATACAGAAGTGTGTCAGGCTGAAGAGTCTTAGAAGACATTTACTATGAGATTAAAAGCTAGGCAGTAGAGGTGGAGAGAAAGCATTCAGAAACTGCCTTCTGAGAATTCAGGGATCATTACCACAGCCCATACTCCGTGGCCAGAATATGTGAAAGAAGGGCAGAGAAAGATTACTGTCTTCATAGTGCAATAGGAAAAATGCGGAAGAGGGTTACAACGGAAGCATCTTGACATCTGATTTCCAATTTAAAAGACAGTTATGCAATATGTGTGACCCGTGGAAGATCACAATGGCTGAGAGAAACCAGGCAAGAAGCTACTAGACAGCAGTTGTTTGGCAAGGGAAATGACAGTAAAGGTGAGATAAGTGATATAGGGGTTGTCCTCACCTGTTAAATTTCCATTTTCCATCCTTTTTAAAAAAAGAGACAAGTTTTACATTTCATTTCCACCCATTTTTGCTGTTTACCATTGAATAGAGGCAGTAACCCATGAAGGAGGCTAAATGAAACTGAAATGTAGGATCTGCAAATACTTGTACAGTTGTCATAAACTCAATTGCTAATCGATGCCTCTAGGTGTAGGTCCATATATTTTTGGCCTCCTAGTGGTGCAAACTGTTTTTCTGCACCTTTAAATAGGTATTAAATACACAAATTCATACATGCGTGATGAAATGATGAAAAAATAAATGAAAGATCTATCACAAACACAGTCAATTTCCTAGTTTTTCTGAGCACACCCAAGTCACATAAGGAACCTCCACTTCCAAGTTTAGTTCACATATCAAGTCTGATTAATTATACATGCACCTCTGCAAGGATTTGGAAGCTTTATTATTGACCCAAAGAGGCTCTCCGGCAAGATCACAGGGTCTGCTTGTAAGCTGTTCCCAAGACAATGGGGCTTGCCATGGGACTGCTGTCCAGGGAGGGCCTGGGACAGAAGTGAGGGTTCCTGTGTGTGGCTTCACCTCTCTGTAGGACCAAAGGACGTGATACCAGCCCTTCTTATCAGCTCATTCACTGCACAGCAAAAGGGAAGGAGAGAGCACTGGGATTAGGAAGCTATCAGTATTCAAGCATCAAAAGAGTAGAGTCAGATTCTTTATCCTAAGTGTTCTTGAGAATGCGATTTAAAACAGGAAAGTAATAGAAATGAGGTAGGAGTATTCACTAAATCTGACAGCATGTCCTTTTTTGGCGTTACACTTCAGGTTAGCAATGATTACATCAATATTAACTATACTTCACTAACCTAAAATAAGTGACCATCTTGCCTAAAGAGTTCATGTTGCTAGCTAGATATCAGTTTGTTAATAAAAGCATGGCCATTAATTCCTGGAACAGAATTCTATTTGTGTTCACCCGGGAGACCATCTTACATGTTACTCTCTTACTCTCAGCACTAATGAAGATAGGTAGGACTTTCAACATATGCCCCAGCACCGGCAAATTTGGCTGGAGGACAAAGAGTAACTATAGTGACATCTCTGGAGCTCATTTTAATAGGTCAACTTTTCCTGAGACAAAAAAACAGATTCGACGGTGCTGGAACAAATGGGATATGCTCATCATAATGACCTTAATAAAATGAAACAAAAAATGAGAGTAAATACTCAGAAAAAAACTTCGTAAAACCTGAGAGAAAAATTTAAAATTTGTAAATAGAACATATAAGTAACTGTGTATTGAAAATGGAAGTAAAAAGTAGCAGGCAGTGTATTTCCTTCAGTATATCTCCAGGTCTCAGGTCTCGACCCGCAGACTTCCATCTCTTTGCGGCCTGAGGGTGTGGTGGTCTTCTGCACCCACTACAATGGGACCATCATAACCTGGGACCACTCAGGAGCTGATTGGCTGGCTTGCACGTCGCTCACTTCCGTTGCACTTCTGTCTCTTCCTTTTTGCTTCCCGCCCATTGGCCACTTCCCTGATGACTGTGGTTTATTCAGTCCCAAGTGTCTGCAGATGGAATAAAAAAAGTTGAAATTCAAATGAACCTGTTGGCTACCTACAAGCATCTCAGCTAAAAGGAGAAATGAGAGGAGAGCTGAGTAGACCTCTCTGCTCCATCAATTTCCCCTTTCTTTGCTCTTGTCTCTTGGCCATCATGGGTGATTAATGGCAAGATGCATGAAGCTGAACAGAGCCTTTTGTCCTTGCAGTTGTACATATGGATAACTAGAAAAAAAAGATAGTTATTACACTCCATTGGTGATTTGCTGATTTTGCAATTTGTGTAAATACTAACAAATGTATATAAATATGAGTATGGGAAATGCCTTGGATAAGAGAAATATTTCTCCTTTACTATTTCAGGCGTAACTACTAGCACTGGACAGATATGGTGAAATGCTTGTAACTGATCTCTTAAATATTCAAATTAATGGCCTTTACTTCCTTTCCTGAGAACGGAAATGAAGCTTTTTATATTTTGACTTGATAATGTGTAATATTTGGGCATTTCAAAAGTGTAAGAGAGTAATAGAAATCACAAAGGCGATGCAGCTTTTCTTTGCGCTGCTGTCTGTGTCTTTTTTCATCTTCCTATTTGTAGGGCAACATTCTTTTTCTCTGGCCTTGCAGCATTGCAGCTCTCTGTTCTTATATTTGTCCTACTACGTTAATTATTGGTGGATTAATATTTATGCTCAAGGCCTGACAGCTCCTAGGTTTTGACACAGTTTGTTTTATAAGTTCAGCAACTTTTTCTCCATGTATCAGAGCGCAGGGGTGTCGCTGTCCATGGTACCAGTCACAAGCCATCTTTAAGGTCCTGGGTCCTGAGACCCTGTTGGTTGACCATGCCCACTTGGCCCCCAGATGCCTAATATTCATGTTCGCCATGACTGCCAACTTCTGATAAGCAATGTAAGACTTAAAAGTAGTAACATATTACCCTTTAAGCCAACAACACAACTAGTTCTCTAAGAAGGAATGCAATTCTACCCCTTTCCATTCTTTCAATTTTGTGCTTGGGGAAAACAGTTTAAGAGATATTTCTATATAGAGTTTATAATTAATTTACACATAATATCTAACTTCTTGATCTCACTTTATTTTTAACAATTTCTATGCAGAGCCCTTAGAAATTGAGAAGAAAAAGATCACAACTGCTGAAAAGAAAAGAAGGCATGAATAGATAAATTACTTTTACAGTGCCAGGGATTGAACTCAGGACCTTGCACTTACCAGACAAGCGCTTGTTCCACTGAACTATCACCCTCACCCAGAACTGATAATACTTACAATATAAATGTTGAAGTCTGAATCCATACACAAGGTAAAGAAAAGACTAGAATCAATCTTGTGCTATTCATCTGGAAATGGAGGCACTATGTGAACTCATGATTTGGAGAAAAATGAGATACAGTTGTTAGATGGGTAGAAAGATGGATAGATATATAGACAGACATACAAAGACTTCTAGAATTATGCACATATATGACCACTTGGAAATTTTCCAGAATAATTTGCATAGTCTTCCCTTCGGCAAGAAGAGCTTTTCTTGAGAGTAGGCTGAATAATTTACTGCTGATGAACAGAATATGGAAGGGGAGACAATGTGTGACTGTGTGTGATGAACAGGAAACCAAAGCTTCCTGCTTATAGCCCCAAGAAATCTTGGCTCTTGGTCAGTCATACTGTGAGCCTACTACAGTGAACGCTCAGTGACTGTAGACGTGGATAACATCTTGTGAAATCCTAAGATCCACCCAGCTGAGCTACTGCAGGATTCCTGGCTCACAGAACCTGGCTCAAAATGCCTGTATTCTGTCTGAAGTTGCTGAAGTTTGGCTATCCAGTAACCCATGACAGATACAGATGGTGAGGTTAGGAAGCGGACGCTGACTTAGCACAGCCTAAAGTGTGGAAATATTCCTGAGTCAAGGAGAAGGCTCGAGTTGAAGGCTGCAGAGGAGAATGCTTATGCAAATCAAAGAATAGTGAGGAAACTGGAAGTAGAAATCTGTGAGCTTTGAGGAGATGCTGATGAGGACTTAAAAAGAAGTGAGAAGGACACTGCAGGGCACGGGCGGGAAGTGAGCAACTGAGCCGTGGTGAAAAGTTCAGTAACCTTCCCAGCACTGGTGTAGAAAGTAGACAATGAGCTTAAATAGTAGGAGCTGTTTCCAAGCCCAAGAGGTAAAGTTTTCATTGATGCTGCTTATGGTCGATTTTGAGAAAAGAAGAATGAACTGAAGGAAGGCTTGGGAAGTTCAAAAGTCCTCAGTCTCTGTACACAGGAAATGATACTAAACACAGGAAAGAGTCTGACAACCAACCCAACGGCATGGCTGCATACTTTGAGCTAAAGAAGAGTGAAGGTAAGGCTTAAAAATTCACTGTGAAAAGAAACAAGGGGGCATCTTAGGAAACTGTTCCGTCCAACGAAACTCTCCTCGCTTCTCCTCTGTACCAGCACACATCCAAAGTGAAGCAAGTCTATTCTCAAGAAATACCTGCGGGTGTAACTCTTCTTTAATAGAGGGGGAAATCAGAAAAAATCAAAGAAGACCTGTAGGATTTCAGTAAATGGAGTTGTAGAAATACCATTAGCTTGAAAGAAAATTCTGCGCACCTGCACAATCCCACACACTTACACGTGCACACAGAATGATCCAGTACACTCAGGTATATGGGAATATACACACATAGTGGATACTTCCATGGTTTAGCTTTCGTTTTACTTTCTTTCTTTTTTCTTTTTTGTATTTTAGGGAAGGGTCCAGTAGGGTCTTACTACTAGATGGGATTCGTAGTGATCCGCCTGTTTACAGCCTCCCAAGAGCTGGGATTACAGGCATGCACCACTACACCCAGTCTCAATTGCCATCTCAGTGCACCCTGGGGTTGGAGCCAGCACAGCAGGCCCAGGGATCAAACCCCAGCCACTGTGCCTGCTTGAATCTGCTTTAATCCATTGAGCTATTTGGTCAACTCTTTTCCTTTTTTTCTTTTTTCTTTCTTTCTTTCTTTCTTTCTTTCTTTCTTTCCTTCTTTCTTTCTTTCTTTCTTTCTTTCTTTCTTTCTTTCTTTCTTTCTTTCTTTGTTTCTTTCCTATATTTAGGACAAGGTCTACAGGGTCTTACTATGTACACTGGACTTATAGTGATTCTCCTGTTCTCAGCTTCCAAGTGCTGGGATTACAGGCATGCGCCACCCTGTCCAGTGTCAATAACCATCTCAGTGTGCCCTGTGGGCAGAGCCAGCATGGTACACTGGGAATTGAACCCCAACCACTGCACTGTGCTTAAGCAGGTGTTTTAGTCTGCTGAGCTATCAGGCCAGCCCTCCTGAGTTTTACTTTTTGTAGCTTGAATTCTTACCCATGGCTTCCTACATTTCCAAAAAGGATAATCCCTAAGTTTTAAGCTACGTGTCATTCTAAATAACGTAGTCATGTCTTGTCATCCTGCTCTGTCCTGCCTGGAGTGTGAGCTTCCCTCACCTGTATCTCTTTTCTTAGATTACTCATGCCACCATGTATCCTACTTGCTATCAGCCATTTACTAGCTGTCCAAGTTATCAGCCTCACTTTGTTGCCTCATTTAGGCCTGGTGTCATCTTATATCACCACAAGAAGAAAAATGAGCATTTTTCTCACTATATTTTGAGAATGAGAGAGACAAATAGGCTACAATCACTTGCTTTTATTTTGGATTATCATAATAATTCTATTTCATTGTTATTGTTCATTTCCTCAATGTTTGATTTATAAAGTACTTGTTATCATTGTATGTAAGTGTTTATATCTCATGGATAAGGGGAGACTGTTGTACATATGTTTTTAAACCCAAAATTATGCTAGGCCCCAAAAAGAATTCATATGAAAAAGCTATATTCTACAATCACAAGTGATATTTAAGAGTGCTTTTATTTGCTATTTAATATTATATACCCTAAGGCATGGAGTTTCTGGGCAAAAAATAGATCTTCATAGATAAATCTAACCATACCCCGCAACTCTGAATGTGGAGCATATGTCCAGTAGAACTCTTGTAACACCCAGGCCAAGTCCACTTGGGAGTGGAGGGTGGTTACAAAGCACAAAGTTATAGGCAGGTGACAATTTATCCCACAGAGTTGTAGAGGTGACAGAAACTGGGGCTACATGTACACAAAAGCTAGAAGTATAAGCTTTGTTTTCTTCATTAAATCTCACTTGCATAAACAATGGTAAAAGCAATGGTAAAATTCTCAAGCATGTGGATCAAAGGGCCTGCAAGCAGGTGCAGGGGATGTGGGTTCAATTCCTGGGGTCTGCCCTGCCAGGCCTGCCCCTGGGGCACACAGAGATGGCAATTGAACCTGGGCATGGTGGTGCACGTCTGTAATCTCAGCTCTTGGGAGGCGATAAACAGGTGGATCAGTATGAGTCTGATCTAATAGTGAGACCCTGATCATCCTGTAGACCCTTCCCTCAAATACAACAATAACAAAAAATTCTCAAGAACATAAAGATGGTGAACATCCAACATTACATTTCAGGTCTGGGGCCATGCTCTGGACAAAATACACAATGACCTGAGATCCCTTTTAGGCACCTTGACAGCTCCTTGGTAGAAAGCATCCTTGGGTATCCTGTTCAGATTCCTTCTAGGTGAGAGGAAGTTATATTCACCTACGTTTATATCTTTTGCTTCCTTTCTTTTGTAGTGTAACAGCGAATGCTATCCCCTAGGCAGAATATTTCAGTTTTTGGCTGCCCCGCTAATAATAGTTCCTGCTGCAATTCTGTTGGCTTCTGTCTCCTAGAAACAGCTGGTCACAGTGATGCATAGCTGGTCCCTCTTATGCATAGTGTAAAAATAACCCCTAATTGGCAAGCCATTCTGCCTCTGTACTTCCTGTTGGCTTATCCTACATAAACCCTGGACAACCAGAGATCAGGACTTGATATTTTTGAATGATTCCGATCAGTGCCTGCTGATGTAAAATAAACCTGCCTCCACACCCTGGGTATCCTGGGTGTGGTTTCAGTGTTTCTGCTTTCCATTGCAGTAACTCTTCAATAAATGTGCCAGGGGCCCGGCAGGATGGCTCAGTGGTCTAAAGAGCCTGCTTAGGAAAGCTTGGGCAGCTGCAGGGACCACGGTTTGATCCCTGGCACCACATGCTGCGCCAGCCCTGCCCTTAGGGCAGGCTGAGCCGGCCATAAAAAATAAATAAACAAACAAACAAAAATTCTGAAACAAGAAAAATAAAAATAAAAAATAAAGAATATTAAAAATAAAAAATATATAAATAAATAAATGTGCCAGCTGGCTCTCTGCCTCCTCCACACAAAGTTCCATTTATCATCACAATGGGGTATTCTAATTAACCACTTGGGGCTAAATCTCTGATCCCAACCGAAAGTAAGTGAAGTCTGCCCTTTCCTAAAATTTTGCTCACTTTTACCTGCATCTTCCAGCTCAAAACAATAGCAGGACCCTGTTGAACAATTAAAAGTGATCAGCTTGGATTTCACTCTTGAAGACCCAGGAAGATTTTCCCTGATTTCGCCTAGGCTGATCTCCCTGTAATGTAAATGGAAGGAGCCTTAGTCCAGTCTTGACTGCGCCAAGCAAGGAGGTAAGAAAGGCCTCATACCTTATACAGTCTTGTCTAGTGGTGCTCTCGCTGACATCAGTTGTGAAACAGAGCTTTTAAAATTCTGCCAGACTCAAGAAAACTTCCATGCATCTGCTAGGTCTAGGTTTTCTCTTTGTTTAACAAAAAGATAAACCGTCTTGGCTATGTAATCTTTTCCTGCACCCTAAATGTTCTAAATTGGTTGATTCTGAGGTCTGGGGCTCTTGCCTATAATTTTTTCTCTCCCTTCTGAGCCATATTATTCTTGTCACTCAAACTCTTCTCTTTCCATTACTCTCGACTGCTAAATTTCTCTTCTATCAACCTAAATGTTAGAAAAACTGATACTTTTGGACAAAAGTTACAAAGGCTGTAACTTTTATTTCTGAGGTCCCATGGGCCAAGTTTCAAAGCTTTGAATAAGTAAAAAAAGCTCTAAAGCAGTGTATAGCCTGACTTTTGGCTTTAATATTTAACAAAGTTAAGGGTAATGCCTTGCTAGGGATATAAGGCTAAAAACAGCTTTTCTTGGCAACCTCGGAGGAGTTAAGTAGTGTCCACTGGAGCACATCTTGACTGACAAATTTGCTTTGTGATTCCAATTTAAAGTGGCATTTTTGTCTAACTGGCAGCCTCCAAACATTTGTTGCCCATTGAGATTATTCAATTAGTGTTAGCTTGCTTGTCTGCTGCTTGCTACCTGGGCTAAAAGATGCTCTTCAAGGCCATTTGAAATGCTACCGTTAAGCCAGTCCTAATTGGAATGTAAGATCCATGAAATCTCTCTGAGATGATCTCCAATACCAAAGGCATTTTAAAATCTAAACAGGTACTATGTCTGTTACAGAAGAAAGTCAGTACACAGAGCAGAGAAAGAAATATAAGTATGAAGATACATTTTTGGTATGACAAGACTTTATATGGTAAGATTTTTGCCCTACCAGAATGGAAATAAAGATAATGGCAAAACCAAAAGGTCCCAGCATGTGTAAAGGCCTGTAGATGATGAAGCTTATAAAAGAAAACACACGTATTTGGCAAGTCTTATTGATTTGGTTGGGCCTAGGCTGTCCCTTGTTAAACCTCTTTGTTGCTCAAAGGTAGCTAATGACTCTTGAATCATCGGTCCCTCCTGCCCAGTCCCAAGCAGCGCCCGCTCCAGTGGTGTAACTGCCGGCAGTGATCCTTGGCTGTCTCTTGTGGGCTGCATGCGTGGATAAGGGCAGCACAACCAAGGAGCATTTTCTGTCCTCTCAGATGGGGATGAAATAAGGGAGCATGTGGTAGAGACAGCCTCACAGAGAACCACCTAAGTCTACAGGTGAGAGTTCTGTTTTGAGTTTAGCTTTGCTGTTGAATATAGCCTTAAAAGAATGTTTCGGGGATGACATTGCCAATAATGTTGTTGGCACCATGGCCCACTTTAGTCTGAATTGCCCTGAGGTCCAAAACAAAGGGTCTGCAATTGATCAGTCTTCAGTTTCACTTACAGAGATATTTTGCTTCCTTTTGAGTGAGGCAAATGCAAAGTCTGGTCGAAATCAAAAGTCTTCAAGAGAAGGCGAAGAGCACAGTCAGAGTTAATTAATAACTCAGCAACCTCACCTTGTCTCTGTCCTAGTTTGTAGTCACTGGAACTAGGACCTCACAGGCAGCCAGAGATGCCTTGGGTGGGGAATGCTTCAGTAGGGAAGGTAGGAGGTGCACCTCTCCCCCTTTGGTATCTTTCAGAAAAAAATGGGAAGCTCAGTCTCAGCTACCATCATTGCTTTGGAGTACATTCTTTTTTGCCCCTCAAACCCTTAGAAAAATACCATCTGACTTATCTTTCGAACCCCTACCCCAACTCATGCCCTCTGGGAAATGGAGAAAAATGGTTACCTGAGAACAACCTGGGCAGAGCCACACGGTAGACTCGACCAATTTGGCGTCATCAAGGTAGACGAAATCAAGTCCTGGACACATCATTCTTGACTCAATGGCAATGACAGTCCCTGAGCAGCCTTTAGATTTTAAAATGCATTTGGTATTGGAGATCATCTCAGAGAGATTTCATGGATCTTACATTCCAATTAAGACTGGCTTAACGGTAGCATTTCAAGTGGCCTTGAAGAGCATCTTTTAGCCCAGGTAGCAAGCAGCAGACAAGCAAGCTAACACTAACTGAGTAATCTCAATGGGCATTGCCACTACCTTAGACGTGACCATTACACCTATGAGCCACTAAGTGACTTCAAACTCTACTTCCAGAAATATCGAACCTGTCTCTTCTAATGGTAAGTCATGACAACCAGAGATTCTACCATCCCCTGATCTAGCTAGATGTTCTCATAGATGTCTTTGCCTCACTTTTGAGTGGCCCCGTCTGATATACCTGCTTCCCCAAAGGACCAAATCACATCATATGCTCATGATAGGTAGTCACACACACACACACACACACACACACACACACACACACACACACATACACATCCCAAAGGCAGGTAGACCCTCACTTGAGGTTAGTTCAATCCCTTGGTGTTTATGTGGATAGTACAGCTGGAACTCCAGCTTCCTATAAGTCCAGTTTTCCAATGGATTTAATTGTCTCATATAGTCTGCTTTCCTCATTTGACAGTTTTTTTGTATTTAGTATAGGGCCTATAGGGTCTCACTACAGAGACTGCACTTGTACTGGTCAGCCTGTGTTCAACCTCCCAAAAGCTGGGATTACAGGGGCACACCACCATACCCAGTCTCAGTCGCCATCTTAGTGCGCCCTGGGAGTGCAGCTGGCATGCACGCTGGGGATCCGACTCCCTGCCTCCTGCACCTGCCCAAGCAAGTGCTTTCATCTTCTCATCTATCTGACAGGCCCATGGGTTTCCTCTGTGAAATTAGCGCTGGCCACCTCCTACCTCCTATTTGTCAATCTCTTGACTCAGCACTTACTGAGAGAATAAGAAGGCAGAGAAAAAATGCCTTCCCTGAAAGCGATCTTACTTTCATAGGGAAGCTCAGTATGAAATAAATACTTTAATTCTTTTGGCACACAGCATTGCACAATGGTTATCATTCACCTAACTACACTATATCTCCCAAGAGCATATCTACCCCTGTAAGGTTTTGCCTGCTCACGGTGTATCTGTAAGGGTTTACTACAGCCTCTGCTCAATGCTTAGTGCTTAGTAAGTGCTTAAGATTCAAATAATTTCTCCAATTTTACTCTTGATTAAACAAAACTTATTAGTATTATTAAACACAATGAGCTATTTAAAGATGTATAATTAATATGGAAGCATATGCACTCAATCGCTATTATTATACAACCATACTGCTCACAGGAGTCAGTGCAGAAGCACACACTCCCTCAGTAGCACTAGCATGCTTGACCCGGGTTGTACTACTTAATTCTCCCACTCAGGTCACTGTTCAGTACATGGCTTCCTTTCACAGGGGCCTTCCATGGCAGAGAGTTTTCAGGTTGCATACTTGAGTCCACCCACATCGTTCCTGCAGGTCATTGGACCTCTAGTTCTCTGCCAGGTCCATCCATGGAGGCTCATTGCTCCAATTTACCTCTGCAGCCTGATCTACTCAGACAGCAGTAACCTTTCCAACAACTGAAGTCAATTCTACCCTATAGCAGTTCAATGAAAGAAGAAATTGGAAGGCAGCCTCGTCTGTGTTGGACAGTTCTAATTAATATGAAAGGTTATGCAAGTTCAAAGTTAAAAATATATCTATGCTTTGAGTAACACTAAAGTACATTTTTACTGTAAAAATAAAATCTGCATATACTAAAACATTAAAATGTTTCAGAAAGATTTCAGATGTCTAAGAGCACAGAGTCCTCTCTTCACCCTTGTTCACAAGAAAAGATATTCTCAGTGAGAAACATGATTCCATTTTCTCCTTGGCCACTGTGCTACTATAAAGATAATGTGCCCTTTATTTATAAGTCTGGTAAGAAAGAATAGATAAGCTTGGTCAAACTCCACCATCATTTTTCCTCTTTGGGATTTCTGTCTTCCAAGTACAGGCTGTCCACTAGTAGGGTGCCATGTCCAGTTGAGTCTCAAGGTTCCCAGGGGGAAGGGATGGCAAGAGGATGGAGAAATAAAAGAGGCAGAAAGCTGAGGTCAGGTGGCGCCCTGTGTCTGGATGAGAGGAGAAGAACTGCTCCACCTCTGCAGGGCACCTTGTTGGTGCTCTCAGGGGGCTGATCCCAATTTTAATCCCTCTGGCTAGTGCCTTTGTCTGGCTCTCCTGAGCACCTGTTTTTGGAGCCAGGAGAGCTAGGTTTAGTGGCTCACCTCACACCGGTGACCTGTCTTTAGCTTTAGCTGCTCTGTAGGCAGTAGAGGGAGGGGACACAAATATTCTCTGTGGATGAATTGGTTTGGTTCTGAAATACTGTAACCATATGTATTTGAGTCTCATAAGCATCAAATTATTCCTCAAGGATCTTTATCTTTATGAAAGTATTTTTCCTTCACCATTATTTTACTTTTCCAATTACTAAAGGCGTTGCTAGAACAAGAAGAGCTCTAATGTTTTTTTTT
>PVJA010003731.1:0-40104 GCA_004027025.1 Myocastor coypus | reverse complement strand
CCCACCAGGTTAATTCAAATCTACCACCCCTGATACAACCCATGGCAAAAATAAAGACACTAAAGCATGTTTATAATTATAGGGAGCCAAGTGACCCTAAGTCCAGCCACAGTGATGGCTATCTGGGACAAAACTTTGACTCAACTGAACCTGGGTTTTGCTCAGTCATGAAGGAGGAACAGCTTGAAAATGAATGACTGAGAATGGTAGGAAGTAGGTAAGTACTGTGAGCTGGCTAGGTAGGAGGCCTGCATGTACCTCTGTGGTACAGAGAGAGGGGTATGCAGAAAAAGCAATTTGCATCACACTACTGAGACAGTATCTAATGTTGTGGGGTCTGGTGCTTCAGCTCTGATGTGTAATCTTTCAAGTCCCAGGAAGTCATAGCCTCTGTCTTGAGGCTCAAACCCTGCCAACAGCATCGAGCATGGTGCTTCATTCTGCCTCAGCCTGGCTCATATTAAAGAGCAGCAGGTTTGGGTTATTAGAAAAAACATGGGTTCCATCTTGAAAGACTCCCACTAGCACCTTAGCTAGACCAATATGTACTGCTTAAGCCAATGGAAGGATAAGGAAAAGTCCTAACCAACTTTGTGCTTATTAATACATGAAAATAGGGTCAGGCACATCCAAAACAAAGACAGTTGCTCTTCCTTCAAGAGGAGTTGACCACGTGGCCCTCCACAGTAATAACTCACCCAATTCAAAACATTAGTCTTTATTTCTATATTAATGGTAAATATGTACTTCAATTCTCTTGTGGAAAAGAAAAGTCACTCACATTTTATATACGAATAATTAATGGGGCTGAAGTATGTATACTGTTTATCACTGTAAAATATGTGTTTACGCAAATATTGTGCCTTTTGCAGTGCTCCCTGCAGGCCACATAAACCTACTCTATTCTGATTAACTATAGCCATATAGCGCATTGTAGAACACTCCTTAGCTAACCCAGTAGCGAACACTGTATTCTCTTGCTTCCAGAAGCCATGTTAAGTAGTTGCAGTCTAAGCCAGGTGTTCTGTATTTTATAGAGCAGCACCCACTTGGGTTTCATAATTTATCCACCCCAGCAATTGGAGATAGCTTGCAGCATAAGATGCTTTTTTGCGCTGTTTCTCTTTCCCCATCCAACCGCATGCTGAAACTTACCACCACTAATGATCTCTTTCCAAACACCTATTTTAATTTATACAATCTTCAGTAAAGCCAATGCAATAATTATCCTTAGACAGATTCCCTTACAATATTATTTTGATCCTTCTCCAAAGGATATCTGTTTAAGATTAAAATCCGGATCTTATGCAATTTTTTATAACAATGAAAAGAACATGATTAGTATTCACTTGGTTCAGAAAGAACTTCCAGATTGTTTGACACAGGGTTTCCTCCCCCTCTGTACTTTAAAGACATCTGTTAATACAGGAACTATTAAAATTGCTAAGAATATCAACAGACCTCATGCAATTCTACTTTGTGTATTACAAGACCTATGCAGATTTGAAAAGCTTACAGATGTATCCTGGAATTGCGTTGAGATTTATTCATAGAATGGTGTTTTAGATCCATAGTACCTAACTTTGACTGGTATGTTGGTTTCATGTTACCTGCAAGAGTGTCATCCCATGGAATTATGCCTAGGGATTTAATGACATCGATGTGGTAAGGAGATTTTATTATGATGGCTTGGAGATTATCTTAAAAGGCTATGCATAAATAATAGCAATGATAATAATAGCAGACATTCTATAATTTTGCTTAATTTTAACTTCTACCCTTTCATATTTCACATGGCCATCTCTCCTACAATCTATGAATTAAATATTAATAATTCTCTTACTAAAAAGAAAGTAAATCTCAGAGAAATGATTGTTGAGATAGCAAATGACATTGTTAAGATTTTCACCTAGGATCCTTTTTCAAAATTCATGCTATTTGGGTGGGACGACAGAATGGTCAGCTCCAAGCTGCAGCGGGACAGGGTCTCATATTTAATGTTACTCTGAGCAATGTAGCAAGACTGTGTCTCAAAATAAAAAGACAGAAGGCTGGGGTATATCTTAGTAGTAAACTGTCTTGGCTTTTGGTTCCTAATAATGATTTAAACAAAATTAAGAAATACTCAAATAGTATAACTCATTTTTGTTGCTATAAATTATTATAGGAAGTCTGTAAATTTTAAAGCAATAAATTTATTTCTTACAGTTTTTGAAGGCAGACTGTCCCAGTTAGACAGGCCACATCTGGTAAAGATCCTTACACTGTGGAAGGCTCTGTAGAGAGTCTTCCCTCCACAGAGGTAGGGCCACTGTGAAGCAAGGCAGAGCAAGCTTGCTAACTCAGTCTCTCTTCCTCTTCTAGGCCAACAAGGTGATCATGGGACCCCACTGTCATGACTTTATGATTTCATCTAATCTTCATCTGCTGCCTAGGGTTCCCCTTCAAATGCCACTAACATCTGACTTTGAGGATTAAGTTTCAACATAGGAAACATTGGAGAGGGCAAACACCTTAGAAAGTTGCATGTTTGTAAAAAAGAATTGATACTTAGAACTCAGTGTGGAAAATAGTTTGGAGGTTCTTAGGACCATTGTCTGATGCATCCTGTGTATATAAGTGCATGGTTCTGCTCCTACCATGTTTCCAATCTTTTCTGCTTGAAGTCTCTTTGCTGTTTAACCCTTAAGTTCTTGACTTCCATTCAGCTGTGAACTTATGTAATATTGCATCCAGCGGGCAAGGGACCCACAGAGTATTTTACTTAACTCAGCATTTAACAGAAGTCTGTAGCCGGGGTGTGTAATCCCAGCACTTGGGAGGCTGAGGCAGGAGGATCAGTGTGAGTTCGAGACCAGCCTGGGCTACAAAAGTGAGCTCAAGGTCAGTCTGAACTGCATAATGAGATCCTGTCTCAAAAAGACAAAAAAAAAAAAAAAAAAAAAAAAAAAAAAAAAAAAGCAGAAGTCTGAGCTTCCTCTATCAGTGCCCAAAGCCTTGTAACCAACACAAATTTAAATGTTATCAAGAATTGTTTTTCAAAAGGGAGATTATCAGTTAACATGAAAAACACTTTCAAAATGTGGTCATGTGTAAGACCCTGGCAATAAAATTCTGTGGAAATATTCCTTCTGGAGACTATAACACCACATTAGAAAGGTGGGATTATGCGTTTCCCAAAGCTATTTGTTTACAGCTATGGCGTCACAAAAACCCAGAAAAGACAACAGCATTAAGCAAATGTTGCTCATATGAGATGGATTCTGAGTTGACTCTCGGAGAATGAGCACGAGCACAGGAGCTCTCCAAGGTAAGGAGAAGTGAGACGGGTTTGAGGGGTAGCATGAATCTGACGGAGAGAAGAGAGGTCTGAACAAACTGAGGCTGTCCATTTTCATCCAGGGTCTGCGTTACTTAGGAGATGTCATCGGCTTTTTCCCTTCCTGTTACCTTTGGTACATACAAGGAAGAAATTTAAAGCGGTTTTCAAATGAGGATAAGCAAAACACCGGAAAGTTGGCAAAAGTATACAAAGTGCAGAACCCACTGAAAGCTAACTATAGGTGACTTTGGATTTTCTACCACACTGCATGACTATCTTATCCTGTTTCCGCTGGTATGCAGGGTTTGGAGGTCTATCTGTGTAGGAAAAATTAACAGGTATCCAAAGAGGAAAAGCAGTTCCTTGCCAATGGTACCACTGTATTTTTACACCACTCTTAGGAGACTCCTATGCTCGGTTTATTGTTGTGTGACACTCCTGCCTTTATGATAGTTTCTTTTCTTTTTGATGTATGTGTTTGGCTCTGGATCTCACTGTGCAGCTCAGACTTGGAGTGATCCTCCTGTTTACAGCCTCCTCAGTGCGGGGATTACAGACGTACACCACCAAGCCCAGACACACAATAGTTTCTTCATGGTTTCTCATGTTGCAATAATTAGGAACAGGGTCAGTTTCAATCCAAGAGGGCCCCAGAGGACTATGGTAGTACAGAAGCCAGCAAAGAGGCGGGAATTGGGCTGAGCATATAGTAGTTGTGCATCAGGAGACACAGGCACAATTCTTGCACTGTTTTCTCTTTTAATGTGTGTGTGTGTGTGTGTGTGTGTGTGTGTGTGTGTGTACATGCACATACACATTGGGTCATGTTTATGGGGAGAGGGAGCAGATCTCAGTCATAAAAACAAAGCCTCAACATTAGCTTTTCTTTTTGATGTTTTTTTGTGGACAGAAAATTTTACTTCAGTTTTCTGCTTACCCTGGCATAAAAAGTCCAAGTGAGAGCTAGCAGAAAGCCTTTCACAGCACTGGCATTATGTTCTGCCCTGATCTTGCAAAGCACCCTGCAGAAGGCCAGATGCGCACCTTTAATCACCGGTCTACCCAGTCAGCAGCATATTCAGGAAGACATAGGGCCCCATCCATCACATTCTTTTATGCCATTGACACTTATTGATTTAGGCCTTTGAAATGGCCTTAGTCTCCAGTCTCAAGTGAAAGAATTCTCAGTGTCATTGTTGAGGAGCAATTTGGCATTGAGGAATCGAAAGCAGCTGTCTTTTCTTGCTTCTATTCTCAACCAAATTTAAGAAAAAATATCTTTTTAGGAGACATCCCACATTGTTTCTGTCAAAATAAATATTGTATAATTCCTTTCCGGAATTATTTATTGAGTTGACATTTCATTTTTTTCACTCTCTCTTACAGAAACAGGGTCGCATGGAGATTCTTATAGTGTACAATATGGTCAAATATACATTGATTGATCTGCCTTATTAAACACCAAATATACAAATGGACAAGGCCAGTTTGTCTTACAAACTCAGCAGCAACCAGCCCCAAAGACTCAAGGTTTGGTCAATAACCACCAGCTCTCCTAATGTTTGCTTCCCTTTTCAAATCAGGACAGCCAGAGGAAGCCCAAACCGCTTCTGTAACCCATCACAAACTGTGCCCACTTCTGTTTCACCAGCCACCTGCTCCCTTTGTTTTCCTGAAGGGTTGCCTTTCCATGAGTATAAATCTTCTGCACACTGGGAATTGGCTGAGTTTCCATTAAATTCAGGCACTGACCATTGGCTGACATGGTATAGTGAAGGTGAAGTAAGTAACGTCTAGCACTTGATTGTCTTTGCTCATGTTCGCTGTGTGTCATTCACAAGGCCCTGACTGACTTGCGGTACGGTCAGAAAGGCTTGTAGTTATCTCTCAACAGTCATGACACATTGAAAGCAAGTTTCAGATACCACACATGCATCAATCTTGTCCACCCACCCTAGAGATAATCTGACATAGAAGACAAGATGTGTCATTTTAACTTTGACTTGTGTTATCAATTCTAAGTGATTAAAAAATGAATCAAGGCATTTATTTTTGAGTTATCTGAAACAAACAAGAGCTGAAAACAGTGAAGTAAAGATTTAAAAAAAAAACTTTGGATTTTAGAAATCAGAGTCTGTCTGTGAGTCAGGAGCTGTAGGCAGAAAACAATATATGGCTTCTTCCTGTGTATCTGCCATTGCATGCTGTCGGGATTTCAATTAGACAGTAGAAGAATATTTCATTAAAAACGTGCTTATGCTTTGCTTCATCTTATTCTCACATGTGCCAATATTCACAATACAACCCCAAAATTTTATTAACAGATCAGATTCATTCCATTCTCGGGAGAAATTATACTCAAAAATTTATGATATAGTTTTTTAGGTCGAGTTCTGGCTCTCCTGGTTTCCTGTCATTTACCATCTTGGCCTCTTTGGCCTTCTTTTGCTACTTCCTCTGTTTGATAACACACTCTTAGATAATCTGATAACTAAATGACCCGGAGGTGTTTCCCATTTTTTATCACTTTTAATAAGAAATAACAATGAGGCAGTTTGAAAACACCTTAGTAGCACATCCCCAACAATTAATACAATGCACATGGTTGTCCTCGTAGTAGTTATTCAGAGTACAGGATGAAGACGTGATAATTTTTCTAATCATTATTGGTACAAAAATTTCTTCTCATTGAACTAAGAGAAAGTAGTTGTATACATAGTCCAATATTCCATCACCATGGTGGATTATTGGCAGAACTGGCAACATCAGAAGCTGTTGATTTAAGCCTCTTACAGCTCAGCATACTAATCTAGCTTTATGTTTTATGCCTTGTGGTTAAACTTTTCTGCTTAAGGCTGTTACAGAAGCCTTCAACACCTATTATATTTCACGGAAAATAAAATGCCTTTAAGGACCTCCTATATTTAGTAAATACTCAACAAAGATATTTTGCATCTGTGTATGAATAAATGAATGCAAAAACCTACATAAATATTTAATTATGAGAACCTTCAAAGTCCACCAAATGAAAGGAAAATATTTTTGTCAATTCCATAAGTAATGTTATGTAACTTTAAATTTAGTCAGATTACAAAGCAATAAATTCCAATTCAAAAATATCATTTATAATTTAGGGCATTTTATTCACATATTTTTGCAAATATTTGAAGTACTACCCAGTTATAAGGTGACTATATTTGCAGCAGTTCTTAGTACTGTTAATTAAGAAAGAGTTGAAAATAAAATAAACTTACAAATAATTTTAAAATATTTAGATCAGACTTTTAGGTATTTTTCAATAGAGTTGAAATTATCTAAGTTGAAATTATCTGAAAATTTCAAACTATGACCTTAACCTTTTTTATGTAGATATATTGTCCTGGGCTGGCATTACATTTAATATCTTCTTCAGAAATATACTGGGTAATTCTGAGATGAGTATAAAGGACTCATGGTTAAAAGAAGATCTAAAGATTTGATTTTTCTCCTAACAGATGTAAGAAAGTGATTGCATTACTTTGAGAGAAATATTATTTATCCAAAGTTTTTTTTTTCTTTGCAGTTTTGAGAATTGAACTCAGGACTCTGAGCTTGCCAGGTAAGTGCTTATTCCACTGAGCTATTTCCCCAACCATTATCCAACTATTAAAATATTAAAATATACCAGCACAATTGGTCATAGTCAAATCTTGGAAACAACCAAAATGCCCATCACTTGAGGAATGGATGAAAAAGATGTGGTACTTTTATACAATGAACTATTGCTTAGCTATAGAGAAAGACAAACTTGAGGCCTTTGTAGGTAAGTGGATGCAGCTAGAGGCTATTCTCAGAAGGGAAATAAAGTAGACCTGCATGTATACATATCATATTGTCTCTCTAGTATAAGAAGCTGCAAGAAAAAATAAATGCTGAAAAGTATAATAGATATAGTAAAGTGGAAAGAAACTGAGTGTAAGGAATAACTGAACAACGAACATGAGGGAAAAAATGGGAAAAAAAAGAATAGGGGAAAAGCATGCTAAGATGATTGTACTAATAATGTCCATCAGCTTTTAAAATAGCAGTTAATCCCACACATGATAAGAGAAGTGATGTGAGCAAGATGGTCAAATAGCACTGTCTATTGCTTATCACAGAAAAATAAACCATCACCAATACACAATTATAACCTGACTAAAATGACTGAAGAAGGACCCTAGGGTGTCACACAGAATGAGCAATATCCTTGTTCCAAAAAAGCAAAACAAACAAACAAAACACCTGAGTCAGAACTATAGAGAGGAGAATGAGACCTGCTGTCTCTGTCATGTTCTGTCCCTGACTCAGATCATCTTGGAGCCCTGATGGCCCTCCACACAAGGCAAAGATGAACTAGAAATCCCCAGTGGTCCTTAATGCTTCCATAAATGAGCACATTGGAGATTCCACCAGCTTTCACAGACCCTGAGAAATGGTTTGGAGAGCTGCCTAGTGTTCCAGTGACTCTATTGCCACAGAATTTAGTGCATGTAATAAACTGCTACTCCCCATGGCCTAAGAAACTATGGCTCAGCATTATTTTTTTTAATTTTAATTGCATTTATTTTATAATTAATTTATTCCCATGCCACAAGTTTTTGTTTCTTCAGTTTCTTCTGGGATATCTTTTTCTTCTGTGCAGCCTCCTCCTTTGGCTTAGGAACAGTTTGTTCTTTTTCAGTAAGGATCATCTCAATATGGCAGGGGGAGCTCATATATGGGTTAATCCGACCATGAGCTCTGTAAGTACGGCGGCGCATCTTGGGTGCTTTGCTCACCTGGATATGTTCAATAATCAGAGAATCCACATCTAAACTCTTAAGTTCAGCATTACTCTCTGCATTTTTAAGCATTGCAGCAAAAATTCAGCACTCTTTTTGGGCCACCGACCCTGTGTCCAGCCCCACTGTTTGGCCTGGGCACACCTACCAACTCCACCATTGTAATGTCGGAATGGCACACACTGCTTCTTTAATGTGACATCCTTCAGATACTTGCTGGCCTTTCGGATATGCATCCCTTGATGGCCTGGGCAGTTTCACGTGTATTCTTAAAATGAACGCGAAGATTTGAGCCTCTTGATTTGCATGATTTTGTGGGGTTTTCTGGGTCGAGAGAGTAGCGAACCATCTTCACAGGACACCACAGGCCGCTTACAGGAAGAGCTCGCTCAGCATTATCTTGAAAGCAGATGCATTGCTAGGGCGTATCTCAAGTGAGAAACTCGTTAGCTACAGCATACCTTCATTAGTAAGACCTTGCTGTCTTCCAACCAGTGTTGCTTCATGACACTAGCCCATAACCTAGGTAAAGTAGGAATTCTAAGACCTAAAATTGCAAGCCCATGTGGTGTTCTATTCAATAGAGAACAGCAAGACTTAGGAACTTGACACACATCTGAACATCCCACTGTATCTCTGAGCATCCAAGCCTGGCGTGGCAACCAGCCCGATGTCCATACTGCCCATTAAAGTGTCCGCTACATGGCCCAAGGCTTAGAGTAATTGTTTCTGTCCCAGACATGACAATCATCTAGATGGCAACTATGTTCCTATCAAGATACCATACACCACAGCCACGAAGACTGACATCTCATAACTAACATATGACTGATGAGCACTGCAGGTGAAGAAATTGGACAGAGACCACACTTCTGAGTTTCTCGAGGATCAAAGTTAATACATGTTACTCAACTGATACATAACTTATAGGAAAAATTCTCACCTGATGTCCTGAGCAACGTCAAGCAAAACCTCATGAAGTTAGAAAACTGTCCGTTGTACAAGATGCACAGGCATGAATATGGGTACACAAGAAATTAGAACAAACAAGGAAAAATGATCTCCCCAAAGAAGACAACAGTTTTTGAGTCATAGACACCAAAGAGATGAAAATTCACCAAGTGTTTACAAAGGAATTTTAAATAATGATCTTAAACCAGCTCAGGTGATAAAGTGGAATATAGCTAAATAGCTGGTGAACCTAACTTGTGGTCTAAAAGAGAAGTCAGCAAAGAGATAAATGTCATGGAAAAAAGCAAGCAAAAGCATTGCAAATAAAAATATAGTAAATTGATTAAAATATAATTGTGACCAAAAAGCACACTAATTCAAGCAGAAAAGAGAAATGCTTTTATATTTGAACACAGATTATTTGAACTAACTCAGAGAGATGTAAAACAATAGAAGAAAACCTCAAAGAAGGCCCATGGGACCCACAGCACACAGTTCTGTAAGAAAATATTTGAATTATGCGCAAAGTAAAGGAAGAACAGAACCAAAAGAATATATAATGAAATAAGAGCTGAAAATTTCATCATGATTAGCATAGTCCCCAAATTAGAATCAACACAAGGTGAAGATGTTTTGAAGGCCTGTTGTAATTACACAGACAGAAGTCAGAGATAGGGACAAAGTGTGAGGAGGGATAGAGGACAGAGAAGCAGGGATAAAGAGAGGGGCATCAAGGGAGGCAGGGAGGGAGGAGAGGGAGAGGGGGAAAGAGAAGGAGGGAGGGCGGGAGGGAGAGAGAGTGCTAAAAGAAGAGGGAAAAAAGGCATTATTGACTCATACATAAGGGAATATCATTTAGACTAACAGCAGATTTCTCTGCAGAAATAGAATATTCTTTAACTGATTGAAAATTTCTCAGTAAGAATTGTGCAGATCTTAACCTGTGGGATGATGCAGAGTGCTGAAAGAAAGAAACAAATGTCAGCTGAAATATGAAAATATTTTTTCCTCAGACAAAAAAAAAAATTAGGGGAATAATTGCCACTAGATTACCCTCAGGTATCCTTAATGGAGTCCAAAGTGAAACAATAGTAATTATTATCATAAAAATATAAAACTCTCAAAGTATATATGCAAATAAAAGGAAGGAGTCAAACCTTATTAATAGCATCAAAAAAGAAAAAACAAAATTAACAACATGAGAGGAGAAAAACAAAAAGTACACAAGACAATCAGAAAGCAATTAACAGAATCACAAGGTAAAGTTTTTACCTGTCACTAATAATCTTAAATATAAGTGAGTTTAATTCTTCAGTAAAAATCTATAGACTGACTGAATGTCTACAAAGATAAGATTCAACTATGTGCTTCCTACAAGAAACTCGTTTCAACAAGAGAGAATCACAGGGCCAGGGCCAGTGGTCTAAGTGCCTACCTAACAAATGCAAAGACCCAAGTTCAATCCCCAGTGGTGCATGCCATCCCACTGGGTGTGGTGGCACATGCCTATAATCCCAGTGCTAGAGAGGCTAGGACAAGAGGATCACTATGAGCCCAAGCTGTGCAGCAAACCCCTGTACCAAAGAAAGAAAGAAAGAAAGAAAGAAAGAAAGAAAGAAAGAAAGAAAGAAAAAAGAAAGAAAGAAAGGAAGGAAGGAAGGAAGGAAGGAAGGAAGGAAGGAAGGAAGAAAGGAAGGAAGAAAGGAAGAAAGAGAAACAACTAAAGAAAGAGACTAAAAGTGAAGGAATAGAAAATGTGCTATGTACAAGTGAAAACCAAAGGCAAACAGAAACAGTCACAGATATACAAAATAAACTTCAGGTAAAAAATTATAAAATGAGACAAAGAATGGTATTTAGAAGAAGTCAGTAAAGAATGTAACAATTAAATATGAAACAACTACTTCAAGCTGGAAACACATAATGAAAATATAAGTATACCTAAAAGGAAAGAGAAACTGCAGTAAAATAATAAGGTGGAACACTGATATTGCACTTTCAACAATTAGTGAATCACTTAAACAGAAAAGCAGCAAAAAATCAGTGGCAATAAAATATTCTGTAACAAATGGAATTAACAAACAAGTATAGAATGTTCTATCCAACGGTTAAAGAAAACACATTTCCACACCCCGCCATCCCCGCGGAGTACGTGGAACATTCTCCAGAGTAGATCAAATGTTAGGTTTGAAATGAAAGTCAAATCTTAGGTTTCAAGTTAAGTCTTAGTGTCACAGCGGACATCATTCTGAACTAGGAAAAGTTGCAACTGTTTCTTCTAAGAGCCGAAATAACACAAGGATGCCAATTTTCAGCATGTTATGCAACACAGTACTAAAATTTTTGTTGAGAGTAATTAGACATGTCTGTGGTCATGCTTCCCAGGATGTGCTGATCGCACCTGATCTCAGAAGTTGAACAGAGTCAGGTCTGGTTGGTACTTGGATGGGAGAGTAGCTAGATATGAGAAAGAAACAAAATGCATTCCAATTAAAAAGAAAAAAAAGTCAAACTATCTGTTGTTCATAGGTAAGTCTGTATATGCTAGTAACATGCAAATAGTGCAGTTACTATCTTACCTGTTAGAATGGTTATTAATAAAAACAGAAAAAAATAGCAAATCAAAGAGATACAGTTGTGAATTTTTTTTTTTTTACTTACAAAGAAAGCATTTGCTTTATTTCTTTTTTTAACTTTTTAAAGTTTCTAATACTAGGAGAAAATATCATACCATATCTCATAAGTAGATTGTAAGTCAAAGATACAGTATAAATCATAAAACAAAAATTAAAATTAAATGATATTAATAAAATTAATTTAAAAACAATTTAAAATATAATTAAATATTCCAGAACAATATTCCAAAATTCAAATCAAATCACGAGTCAAACTAAAAGGCCAAAATGTTGTGTATCATATGTGTGAATCTGTGATCAATTCAAGAGTATTTACAGTACTTAAATACGTCAATACATACAAAAATATCAAGTAGGAAAAAGGTTTCATGATAATAAAAAATTACTAAGAATAAAAGATAACATAAAGACTAGAATGGCTAATATATGAACAGCACTTCCAACAGTTTGAGGATAGGATATCCCACAAAGTTTTAGTATATTGTGGACATGGACAATGTCCATAACACCGGTGGCCCGGTGTCACTTGTGTGAATGAGCTATTGCTATTTCCTTCATATCCACTCTGTAGACCTGAACAGAATCCTGACCCATAGTGGGCTGGAGAAACCCATCTGTAGAATATCTCGATGGAAATATTTTGCTGTTGTGTTCAAAAGAATAATTGAAAAACTGCCGTTATATACCTCTTTTTCTCCTGTGTGTAATTGTTTGCCCTATTTGGTGGGTTCTTTCGGTTCTCCTTCATAGAGTTGTGGTCATTTGGATCCCTCTCTAGAATATCTTCCAAATAGTCTGCATAGGGTTGGCTTTGTCATCGCGAAATTCTTTAGTTGTTCTTTTTCATGGAAGTATTTCATTTTTCCATTATACTTGAAAGAGAGTTTCAAGTCTGCGTTGAATTTGTTTTCTTGCAAGACTTGTAGTACTTTGCTCCATCCTCTTCTAGAAGTTGTTTCTTTACTTCGGATGCTGTTATTACAGAGATGGTTTCCATTTTCTTCTATACTATTGTCTCCTGCCTTTTCTATGTGTGGGCTTAGGGTCTGAGAGCACATTTTGCTCCTTCTCTTTGTCATCTTACCTTTGGCATAGAGCTTTAGTATAGTTCTTACTTTAACACCAGATCTGGAACTACAAAGTTCAAATTCATTGTTATGATTTATGTCTAGTTGTCACCCCAAAGCCTCATGAGTCATGGGCGAGGACTTCTAGAGTTTGAGACTTGATCCATGATTCACTGGTATCATGTGTTTTAGTACTGATGAGATTATGGTCTGAGTACTGCTGGGAATTATAGGTGTGGCATGAGGTGGATGAGCTAAGGCAGAGAGCCTGATGTAATTTAAAGAGAGAAAGAGAGACAGACTGTTTACCCTGCTGCCCTGATTGGTTGGCTGCCTCTGTCACCATATTGTTGCTGTTCTGCCGCCATGAACTGCTGCTCTCTGCCATGTGCCTCTCTGCCTTGGATCCAGCTGAGTATGAACTGAAACCTCCAGTAACTATGAGATAAACAAACCTTGCCTTCCTTCATTTTGGGTGTCCGGTATTTGTCCCAGCAATAAGAGAAAAGTAACTAAGACATTCATTTAGGTGGGTGTGGCTTGGATCTGGTTGCTACGCTCCACTTCTTCCTGCTGCAGGCCTTGGAGGTGAACCTGCTGTGCCACTCTGGCAAGATGTTCTGCTCTCGGATCTGCTGGGTAAGTCTAGCCTCTAGGGTCGCTACAAGGATTTCTGCTTTAGGTTCCAGGCCTGTCTGTTGCATGAAGTTCCACTCACATGCCTGGCCTAGGTGCTGGTTTGAATGAGTATCTAGGGAACCCTGGGCAGTCCCACTCACAAACAGGGACTGGAGGTTGAGTTCCTATTGTGAAATATTACTAGCAATATAAACTACTTCAACCATCATAAAGAAGAGTATCAAGATTCGTGGAAGAACCAGAAGTCACACGGAGCCAGGTCAAGTGAATAAGGTGGGCGGGGAGGACAGTCTTTCATGCTTCTGTCAGATTCTTTTCTGTTGGAGTGCACCAGAGAGGAGCATTCCCAGTCATTTTCACCACATCTAGAAAGGACTTTCACAAAAAAGAGCTTCCATAGCTTCTTCAGAACGTTGAAAGAATAATGGGAAAAGTGTACTTCAAGCAAGGAGTAATTTGAAGGGAATATTGGTGATGTGCATTTTACTTTACTAAAGATTTAAAACTTTTAAAAAGTCACACTATCATCCTTTGCATATGTAGAAGCTGGAAGCATTGATCTCATGGAGGTATAGAATGGAATTCCGATTACAAGAAGTTGGGAAGAGTCAGGGGAAAGAAAAATGGAAAGAAAGTAGCTGCATACAGATATGTTATTGGACTGGAAAAATAGCTTTTAACATTCTACAGCACAGTGGAATAACTTCAGTCCACAAGGATTAATTTTATTTTCAGCATACCTTGTAGAAATAATATGAATGTTCCCAAAACAAAGAAATGACAACTGTTTGAATTGATGGCTGTGCCAATCACCATGGCATGGTAATTACAGTGAAATATTACTAGTGAAATATTACTAGCAATATAAACTACTTCAACCACCATAAAGAAGAGTGTCAAGATTCGTGGAAGAACCAGAAGTCACACGGAGCCAGGTCAAGTGAATAAGGTGGGCGGGGAGGACAGTCTTTCATGTTTCTGTCAGATTCTTTTCTGTTGGAGTGTATGTTTACTGAAGTAGCACACTGTATCCCACAAAAAGGGATAGTTGTACGTGAAAATTAAAATGTTTAAAAATATGTTATTGCCGGGTGTGGTGGCGCAGGCCTGTAATCCCAGCACTTGGGAGGCTGAGGCAGGAGGATCGGTGCGAGTTCGAGACCAGCATGGGCTACAAAAGTGAGCTCAAGGCCAGCCTCAACTGCATAGCGAGACCCTGTCTCAAAAAGACAAAAAAAAAAAAAAATATGTTATTAAAGCATATTTTGAACACCTTCAGGATGAATGTTATGGAAAAGAAAACGGAGTGGTGTTAGCCTTTCCTTAATCAAATTATAATGTCTCTTATTCTTTGTCTCCTTAAGAAAATTGAAGATCTTTGAAGACAATTAAAGCAAATGACATTATTGAGGAGGTGGACAAAACAAAGAAGGAAAGAGGCAGAGGCGATTTGCAAATAAGTAGACATTTATGCAATCCTTAATGCTGTTAAATTAAATAAATTACTGAAGGTTTGGTGGGGTAGAGTTGTGGTATAAAGAGGAGTACATTTTTATAAAAAGAAAAAACAGTATCCCTGCTAAAAAAAAGAGTTCACTTATCAAAAATTTAAACTGGTTAATGTGTTATGTATTTTTGTATTGCTATGGAATTTTTCAAAATATCAAACTCAAACATAGTAAATTGGTGAGAGAAGAAGGTTAACTAACCTCAACTTAGATTTAGGAGTAAAATGCTGAGAGAAAAGTGAACATAATATAAAGTCGCAGATACTGATCAGACTTAATTTCTTTCAGTTCAGATAGATGGAACACTTTACTGGCTACCTAAAAAGAAATATAGGAGCTTTTATTGTTTTCATACTTTTGTGCAGAGGATGAGCATTCTTTCTTTAAAGAAAATTGTACTGCTAAGAAGTTCATATTTTGCTCCCCTATTTTCTTGTCATCATCTTAAAACATCTCCCTGGAGGTAAAAAAAAAAAAAAAAAAAAAAAAGATTTTCGTGTCGCTGTTCTACTTTGCTCAGGTGCATCTAAGAAATAACTTCAGGGCTTGCTGCTGAGGACTAGTTGATCTAGTGCATGAGATCAAGAGTATGTTGCCCCAATTTTCTGTTCCCTGAATGAGTAGGATGACAGGGGTGAATTAAAGGGGCACCAGGGGAACATGAAAAAGATGCGGGTGTTCGGTGTATTCCACAACTCAAACTCATGGTGCACTGTGTACACGAGATACCTTAGGTGCATTACCTGTGATAAGCGAACATGGGAAATAGTAACTTTTATTTTTTATTTTTTAAAATGTATTTAGTATAGGGTCTACAGAGTGCCACTACATAGATCAAATACCCAGTGATTCTCCTGTTTTCAGCCTCCCAAGTGTTGGGATTACAGGTATGGGCCACCACATCCAGTTCGGTAGGAACACTTTTAATGACATTGATTGTTATATTAGGAAAATCTTAGCTAGCATACCCTACATGTATTTTCAAAGATTATGTATAATATATTATGAAGATTATATCTGTCTGAGAATTTATTTGCTGTCTCTAATAAAAAGAAAATTATAAGCAAAAAATGCCTTAAAATTTTTTTTAGCTTAAAGAAATCAATGTATTTATGTCCTCAGATTGAGAGTCCCACACCACTGTGAAAAAAGGGAAAGACAAAAAAGATAGATAAATTAACATTAAAAATATTCAAAAAAATTTTTACAAGTACAAGTATTTCTTCAGATAAATACTAGCTATAATTCTGTTTGAATTTACATGAAAATGTTTAAGGGGGGGTAGCATTCAATTTAGTCAATAATTACTCAAATTCCTAGCATAGAAACATTAATACAATAATTTATTGCTAAATATTCTATACAAACAGATCAACATATATGAAGGCACGACAGAGAATAACTCTAAGTTACAATTAGAAAGCCATAAATTGCTTTATGTAGAGAATGGGTTTCAAGAAAAGCTCAATAGCCCGCAAGTGGGGTTTGATTTTTGGTCTAACAGGACTTATTGTATATGAGAGCTTAGACAAAAGCTCTCCAAAGGTCTGTGTGTAAAGGTGGCATTATTTAGAAGCTGGAAAAGTTCTCAAAGTCTCCACCTTTGAGAGGCCCTTAGATTATTGGAGGTGTAATTTTGGGGGCCTTGTAGAATGCTGACCTTTTCTCTTTTACTTCCTGTCCATCAAGTAAGCAGTTTTGCTCTAACACACAATTCCACCATGATGTGCATTGCCTATCCAAAGACCCAAACCAACAGGGGATTCTGATCATGGCTTGAAACTTTTAATACTGCCTGCCAAAATAACCTTTTCCTTTTTGTAATTTGATGTTCTCAGATATTTTTTTTATTGTAAGTGAAAGCTGAGTAACATGCCATGGTAACATAAATGGATTTGGCTGTAGATTAGAAAACAACAGGAATGTCTCTAAAGACCTTTCAAGAGAAAAGCACCATGAACACTATGGACTTTTGAAAGTCATTCCAATAGGAAGAGATTAGGAGAAAATGAAACAAAACATGGGAAATTAGTTGATTTCTCATTTACATTTTTATAATAAATACATAAGAGTGTAGAAATACAGTGGTGCCTTTGTTTACGAACTTAATTTGTTGTACAATTTTAGAGAAGATGATTTTGTGTCTTTGTTTCTGGGGAGGGGGGAGCGAATGTGGTCCTGTTTGTCACTCTGCACTTTCTGAAATGAAGAGAAATCTTGCTGAAACCTTTTGCTTGCAAACAGAATTATTTGCGAATCAAAGCATTCATAAACTGAGGCTTTATTCCTTAAGGCCTTGAACTGAAATTATAGCAGAGAAATAAAAAGGTGATACATATAATAGATGATATGATATAGTCAACATGTCTTTGTGATTAATTTCTTATGAGCAATAAGAATAAAGCGAGAACATTTAAATGACCCAAATATTTTGCTTGAGAAACTAGGTAGAGAGTCACCCTGAGGAAGATACTGAGTTTCATTCTGAAAACACAGAATTCTCGATTTTCTGTGGAGAGCAAAGTATCTAGAAGGTATCTAGGGGACATCCAGACATACAAACTAACGGGAAGAATCTGTGCTGGAAAGTTAGAGTTGATGGTCACTCACAAAATTGCATTTATGGACAGTAATAAAATTGAATGTAACTATCTAGGAAGAGGATGAAAATGACAAGGAGGCAAATTCACTGAGAAACAGGAGGAGGCACTAAATAATTAAGAAGTAATAAAAAACTAACAAAATAATGCACCACATAGTTCGTATAAATCTGGGCGTGGTGGCACATCCCTGCAACACCAGCATTCTGGGAGGATGACACAGGAAGATGGCAAAGTTCCAATCCAACCTGGGTCATTTAGTAGCTCAGTAAAAGCCTGTCAAAAAAAAAAAAGAGGGATAAAGGTATTGGATGGAATACCTCAGTTAAACAAATAAACAATTGTAAAAACTAACTGTAGATGGACTCCACTATGAAGAGTTTGAAATACTTCCACTGCTTTCAAGATGTCAAATTTTGTCAAGAGCATTTTCACCAGATAGTGGAAAGTGAAGAAGTGTTGAATGATAAAGTTAAGATGGGGGCAGCTTCTCTCTCCAGCATCAGGTAGACTGTAAGGAGTGTAGAGGATGGACTTGGGCAGTAGATTGCCTAGATTTAAGTCTGTCTGCTTTGCCTTTAATGTGATCTGTGGCTTTGAGCACATGCTTCCATTTCCCTGTCGGTAAAAGAAATACAGAAAGCACTTGTTTAATAGAATGAAATGGGTGGACATACATTGAATATGTAGGATACTGCCTGGCACATAGGAAGTGCTCAGCAAGTGTTAGAAATATGATTAAATAATTCAGCTGAAAAGTATGCAAGTGCTTGGAGCAACTGATGAAAACAGATATAGGAAAAAGACAGAGGATTAATGAATAGGCTTGAGTTGGTGGAGGAGGTGGAGTCCATAACTGGGTTAAAAAGATCAATTCACACATGCAAACATCATATTGTCTCCTTACTGTGAGAACCTGAAAGAGAAAAATGGAATCAAAAAGGTTCAATAGACACTGGCAAAAGGGAATGAACTTAGTCAAAAGCAAATAGTTACTGATTTAAGGAGAAAGACAGGAGAAGTTGTAGGGGGGAAAGATGTATCTTTATATAAGTAGGATGGTTTGAACTACTGTACTGTGCATTTCTACTGGTCTATGCAAAGCAGTTAAGACTTTAATTTGTCTTCTTTTTTCAATTGTTTTCTCCTTTTTGTCTCCTTAATTTCTTATATATTTCTTTCTTCTTCCAATTTTACATGCATATATCCGGTAAGTAATTGTTTGGAAGACAGAACTGCATTACAACAAATACTGTGAAATTATTACTTTGTTAAGTGAAAAATTGTATCACTTGTAATTTTTTCTGTTTTAATTCTAATTTGTACCCTCTTTAAAATTTTTTTTAGATAAATATAAGTAGCCTACCCTTACATTAACATGGGGTGGAAGGAAAAGATAGATGAAAATAGAAGGAAACATGATTGTATATTAGTTATTTTTCTCTGGTTGCTGAAACAAAACACTGTATGCCCAAAATGAAGGCAGGAAAGGTTCGTATAGTTCACAGTTTGCGGGATTTCTGTCTGTAACCAGCTGGCTCCCAGGCAGGGTGGCATGGCACAAGGGCAACAGTTTACAGTGGCAGAAGGCAGCAAAAAGCCAGCAAGACCAAAAGGCCGTGAGTGGAGATGGGGACAAACCTCCTTGCCTCCCTTCTATTGTAAACAGGCTGTCATCCCCTAGTGTGGGTGTGGTAATCTCACGGTCTCCATGCCCTCTGCTTTCATGGGAGGAGGATGTTTACAGAGTGAGGAGCCTGGGTGGGGATGGGAGATAGCTCAGAGGTGCAAGTACCTGCCTGGCAAGTACAAGGTTCTGAGTTCGATCCCTGGTCCTGAAAAAAAAAAAAAAAAGAAGACCCTGGGTCCCTACTCAGTCCTTTAATTAACCTTCTAAACCTCTCAAGTTGACACAATGTATCAACCAAGCTCATACAATCAATGTAGTGCAGGGCAGACTGAGGCAAGGGTAAAATAGGAGACTTACACCTGAAGCTATCGGAGAACGAAAGATAATTAGAATAACACTGTACACCATCAAAAGCATCCAGAGCAAAGTGAAGAATAAGTCCAAGTGAGCAGATGACAGCTGTAACTTACTTGAGTCCTTCAGTCTTCTGGTCCCCTCTGAGGCAAGGCCAGAAGTGAGATAGCTTGATTTCTTGCATAATTATCAGGGAGACATCACATATCAGATGTCTTGACTCCAATACTTCTGTGATGTATCTTCCAATGGTCCTGTAGTCAGTGCAAGCATCTTACTAATGCTTCTCTGCTTTCTTTTCATCAACTTTGCATATGTCCTCTAAGCTGTACTTACTGTTATTGTAGTGCCTTCAAAGTTTATTTTTGCTTATAATGTAATAAAATAACCTTTTATTTTCCTTCTAAGTCATGTGAACTCTGGAGCACCACTGTTTCTTCTGCTTTACTTACAGATGATTTCAGGGTTTTACCAGTAGACATTGTATAACTTAGTTTGAATACAAGTGACCTCATAAATTTTCTCTCTTCCACATAAGCACAATATTTCATTCTGAGTCTACATACTCCCAGGTTCTGCTTCCAGAAGAAAAGGAAGATAATTTTAAGTAGTAGCAATGATGTTTTAATTTTATCAGACTTAATAACAATGTACAAAAATGTCTGAACTGCTCTAGGTGTATCTGACTGTCCACTGCTGACTGTAAAATCTTAGAAATAGAGGGCATTGCTTTTCTATGTCCTTGCATGCCTCGAAAGAAAGCTCAGGCAGTCACTTGAAAGCCATGATAGTGTTATGATGAGCTATGCATCAAGGTAGGAAAATATATATTTTTTTTTTGTATTTTTGAGACAGGGTCTCACTATGCAGTTGAGGCTGGCCTCGAGCTCACTTTTGTAGCCCAGGCTGGTCTCGAACTCACACCAATCCTCCTGCCTCAGCCTCCCGAGTGCTGGGATTACAAGCGTGAGCCACCACGCCCGGCCAGGAAAATATATTTGAACAAAATGTTTTGATGCTAACTTTATAGAGGCAACTCAGGAAGATATGAAATACAAGATTATAACCCTTGTCCTCCTGTGCCAATCTAGAGAGAAAAGAGGACATATTAAAAAAAACACAAGGGCACCTGTAAAAGTCATTTTAGAAGCCATGCACAGTAAACACGTTCTTGGGGGCTGCAAATGAAAGATGAAATTTATTGCACATGAAGGTAAAGTTTGAATAACAATGCAACTGGAAGAAGAAGAAGAAGAAGGAGCATGCATTGGTGGAGAATGTCTGACAAAAAAGTTAAGCTAAAGTAATGACTAAGAGGTAGGCAGAGTAGATTTGCTTTATTGGATGTAATGACTGGTAATACAGAGGCTCAAGAAAGTTGAAGACATTAAGAGACTAGAGTATGGCCATCAGATGTATTTAGCAATGGGCAGTTATTGTTATGTTCTCATGTGTACTAAGCATGATAAAATGATAAAGTGATGTTTACATTTTATGGTAAGAGATATTCAAAATGTTTGCCCTTGCTTTGAACACTGCTATTTCATTGTTCATGGCGCTTTCTGAAGTACTTCTAAAAGGCTTTTTTGGGGGGAGTGTCCTTGCATGGTGAAATCAACAATATAGCAATGGCTACTGCTGACTGTGAACCACTGGAAAACGAGGCACGTGGGAACATTCTAGCACATGCTCAGCCACTTTACTGACCAGATCGGGCAACACACGACTTATGGCTCTGCCTCAAAGTTAAAATGACCATGGAAGGTAAATGTTTTGAAGCAATTCAGACTGTGAAGCGAGCCATGACAGTGTAACTAAGCACACTCACCTAAGAACTTCTGGAAGTGCTTCAGAAAGAGGCAAGAACCATGGGGTTCAGGTGTCCAGTATGGGAGGGTATTTTCAGGGTGATCAATGGCAATATTCTTTTGCTATAATAGTTTTTAATGCAGTAGTTTATCATATTTTTAATCATACATGACCAATATAAATGAACTTTACCGAATTTAAAGGAAATGGTTCTTACATTAATAATAACATGGATTGAAAGAGGATAACTTAGAAATTTAGAAAGCAGAATATTGCGGGTAGATACCATAGCTGACATGAATATCAAGCATACCAATTAGTACTGAATTTAGAACTAACATAACAAAGATGGAGTGGAGTGTAGACCTGTAGAAGGACCGAAGGTAGAAGGACTGATAGGACTGAGTGATCAATGAAACATGGTGATAAATATGGGACAGTGTTATTCAACTATTTTTTTCTTACTTAACTAGACATTAAACAAGAAAGTACAGTTTTTTCCAAAGCATAAAGTTTTAGAGTAAAAAGATACAATATTGACTACATAAAAGTTTCTTTGACATAGCTTTGTTAGAAGCTTACATTCTTTATCTCTACTGTCTTAAAAGTTTTCCATCTCTGAGGATCAATTTAGAAATATTCAGTCATCAAAGTCTTCTTATATGTAATTGATATGCTGTAATTCAACATGTACAAACCTATTTCCATGTGGACAACTATGGTAAAACATTATGAAAGTGTAAATTTTCAAACATAGGTAGCATGTACTATTTTTATTCAATCATTACCTACTCTGAGGACATCATGATGGCTGGTCTTGAAGAGAATGTACCTAATCCTTGAGTAGCTACTAGAGTCATATATCAAAGGCGGGAAAAGGTCTCCAGTCTCCCAAGTCATTAACTGAAATCACAGTTTAGAACCTGAAAGAATTAGAAAGGGAAGGACTTGGTGAACTCCCAGCAGAAGCATCGCAAAACATTTCCCAAGCAGGGGAAAATTGCCCTTTACATCATTAAGCGTAAATAAGGACATGGTGTCAAGAGAAAACCCTCAGGGTAAGAAAATTAGTGTTCAACTTTAAGAATGATTTTAAAAATTCTTACTGAGGCAGTTAAACCCAGTTTTTCCCTTACCAGAATAGCACTGTGACACTGCGCAGCATCTTGAGATTATGCAGGAACTAGTTCCGGAGACCTGTCTCCTCCTGTTGCTGGGCAACACCTTCTTCTACTGTACACCTGACAGCTCCGTAGGAAAACTTGGTCTGAGATGGAACTTCGCTCCGTTTCACTTAGAGAGCAATTAGGAGATGGTGAACTGTTCTCCACTGAGTTACTAGGCAGTGCGCTGTTTACTCTTTTCTCTCTACTGATGGTACAGGGAAATATTACTTCTTATGAAATCATAACTTAGTGTTTTGGAGTAACATTATTTTTTGTTTTAAAAATGTAGACATTTTCTTTCTAAAATAAGCTATATATATATATATATATATATATATATATATATATATATGTATATATGTATATACTGTCTTAGTTACTTTTCTCTCGCTGGGACAACGAAGGAAGGAAAGGTTTACTTAGTTCACAGTTCGTGGAGGTTTCAGTCCATATTCGGCTGGCCCAAGGCAGAGTGGAGCAGGGCAGAGACCATCCAGTTCATGGCGGCAGAACAGCAATGAAATGGTGGCAGAGGCATCCAACCAAACAGGGCAGCAGAGAGCAACAGCTCTAATCTGTCTCTGTCTCTCTTTATATTTCCTTCAGGCTCTCTGCCTTAGCCTCCACCTTAGGCTACACCCATAATCCCAGAAGTACTTCAACCCATAATCCCATCAGTACTAAAACCCATAATCCCAGGGATCTTGGACCAAGTCTCAAACTCTAGAAGTCACCACCTCCTGACTCATGAGGCTTTGGGGGACAAGTAGACATAAACCATCACACACACACACGCACACACACACACACACACACACACACACACACACATAATCACCGTCTCTTTTCCTGTCTCTCTCTGTGTCTATTTCTGTCTCTGTCTCTGTCTGTCTCTCTATCTCTCTCTGTGTCTCTCCCTGATGACAAACGAGATCCTTCATGGTGAATAATAAGCACTGACATTTATTTGGCAATTATCACAGTACAGTGTTAGGCACTTTATTATTATTTCAGTTTGTGGCTTCAGTGCCATCCTATTAAAAAGCTGTATCCTTTTAAATTTAACTAAAATAGTGCACTCCTGCACTTGTGACATGTGACCTGCTTACCTGTCTTGTAAGACCCTGTTACAGAGCAGACTGTGCTAGCCCAGTAGATGTTCAGTTACTAAGCTGCTTGTCTCTGCTCACTCTCCGTAGAGCTGCACTTTCCTGCATCATAGCCACTAGACACATGAGGCTCTGAAACTTACCCCACCGCTGCTTCATATCAAAAGCAGCACACATAACAGGTTGCCGCAAATGATTGGTGCTGCTGTAATAAAATGCCAGTAACTAGGTGCATTGCAAATAACAACAAAAAGATGATTCTCATTGTTTTGGAGAGTAGAAAGCCTAAGATCAGGAGCAGCTACTGTGTCTGGAGAGGTCTTTTTTCTGGTTTGCAAACTTTTTTAATGGTAAATGGGGGCAGACAAGCTCATAACGTAAATCACTCATGCCGTAGGCACAGAGCATAATATTAAATGGATGTGTGACATTTAAAGGTTGGTTACATTACATGAATATGGCTAATTTCATTAATTTTGAAGTGTATCTCTGAGCATGCCAGTTGTCTACTATATAATAATAAAATATGTTCTTAATGAAACATTTTCTTAATGTCAAACTTATAAAACTGGACATGCAAGCAGTGAATAATATGTCCACTGTAGGCTGGAGATACAAGCAGTGAAATAACTTTGTACCACACACCAATTATCTCTGTTCACTATATGAAACACTTGTTCTTTATGAAAAACAGCCCATTGGTGGGTCTTCAAATGTGTCCAGTTGATCAAAATTTATCTCCAGCTATTCATTCAATAAAAAACAAATCCTGGTGTTGCTGTCAAGGTAATGTGTAGATATGATTTAAAGCCCAGAACTAGTTAGTTCTAAGTCAGCTTATACTGCTTATTGCAGGTGGCCTGGTTGTGTTGTGGGAATGTCTTAAGAGAAGAGATAGGGCTTTCTTCAAGAAGAAATTCTATGGGCCAATGAGATAGCTCAGTGTCTAAAGCACCTTCTTCGGCAAGTTTAGGCAACCTCGAGGACCGCAGTTCAATCCGCAGCGCCACATGCTGTTCCAACTGCTCACCCAGGGCAAGGCTGAGCTGGCCCATACATACATACATACATACATACATACATACATACATTTTTTTTAAAAGAAGAAATTCTGCCCGTGGATGGCAGCTCCTACCTGTCTTGGAACACTCCAGCCTCTACTTTGGAGGTGAGCTTTTTCAAACCTAGCACTTGCCTACCAACCTCTATTTTCATTCAATATATATTACTGGATCAATTTTGTCCTCTCCAAAACTTAGGCTGAGAGGAAGTTAAATCTCCCAGTTCAACCTCTGTGCCAATGATTTGGAAGTTTTCATAACCACCCTTGAAAAGCCCTTACTTCCCACAGCCATAGGGCAGAGATTTCTGAAAAGCTGACATGGTGTTCCAACCCATGTGTCTGAATTACAATGCAAATCGAATTTCTGCTCTCACTAGGGTCTTTTGGTAAAGAAAGGGTATTTACTGTGATATAAAAAGATCCGTCAGAGTAGCATGGAGACAGAGTTAGACGCCAGTGGAGGTGGGGACCTTAAGCCCCACATTCTGCTGTCTTCTTTGACCATGGAGCCAGGCATTCACTCTGATGAGGAGGCAACCTCTGCTATGTATGGAAAAACTTAATGACTTTTGCTAAAGTAGCTGTCTTATGAGGGAATCCTGATTTCCCAGGACTTAAGACACTGCCTTGCTTTAACCCTAATGGTTCTGGATCATGGTAGAAGGAATACGCAGTTGGAAGATACTGTATTTATAGATATGAGCCAGCGAAGTAGACCTTGGCTCAGAGATTTGAAGTAGGCTTTAGGAATTTATTTAACTTATTGGCTGAAACACAGTCACCTAAGCTGGCCCACATTTAATGAAGTTCAAATTTTAAAACAGCTCTGAGATACACAAAAGAAAATATACACAGACTTAGCAATGTTGCATTGCGAGGGAGATAGCTCAGTGGAATAAGTGCTTGCCTGGGAAGCATGAGGCCCTGAGTTCAATACTTGGTACCACCAAAGAAAAAAAATCACAAAAGCTATGTTACATTTATGACAGAGTTGCAAATTAAGACCAGAAGGTGCTGAGCACACCAGTTTCACTACTGTTGTGAGAAATAATTTTGAGAGAGGAGTCCATCAGTGAAGGATTCTTTCTTTACAGGTCAGAAATTACAGTGGTAACTTCCACTGTTAACTGAAATACAACAAAGACAATGGATCCTGGAGTGGCAGCACCCACAGGGAGCACCTGACAACACCATACAGATGCAAGCACCACACGGAACGTGCAGACAGAGCAGTCACCAGAACAGCCACGGTCACAGAGGCCTATGACATGTGTTTGTTGGTCATAAGTCTCACTTGGACCACCAGAACAGAATAAGTGTTCTTGGGTGCAGTTCATGGACATTAACCAATTTGATGAAGCAGATCTAGAAAAAGACAAAGAGCCCTGTAATACAGACACAAATTTATACAGTGGTGAGCTCCAGGGTGAGGAGTGAGAGAGATTAATAGACAGGGACTAGAGAACTTCTAAGACAGTGTAAACACTCTATGCAATACGGTAGTCCTAGGCACAGGCCATATATTTGTCCAAACCCATAGAAAGTACAACCTAGAGTAAACCCTACATGTAAACTATGGACACTGGTGATAAAGATGTGCCGATGTACACTCATCAGTAGTAGTACTCACGCAACTCTGGTGAGGGGGAATGCCAAGTGGCGAGAATAGGCATGTGTGTTGGGGGTAGCAGGAGATTATGGGAAATTTCTGTACTTTTCTTTTTAATTTTGCTATGAACCTAGAATTGTTATCAATACTGTTAGTCTTTAAAATTCTGTGGGTAGGATGTAAAAATTAAACAGTTAACTTCATATTCCTATTGAATTCTAGATTGCTAATTATTGTAAGAAAAAGTGAATTATAACAATAAAAGATTAAGAATGAGCATTTTTAGTCCTTAATGTGGTAGTCCTAGAAAACTAAGGATAACAAATTAAAGCAACAATTCGAAATATTAATGTAGAAATATTAAGTAATTCATAAAAAGCCACTAGCAGTATTGTTACCAGTTCATAAAAACCAAAAAATAAAATGGAAAACAAAAAATTTCATTCTTCATAATCATAAAATACTAAATGTCTAAGACAACACTGTCAAGAAATATGTAGGAGCTATTTCTATAAAGTGTACATACATGTTATACTCGGCAGTCTACCACTTAGCTGCTGCTCGTGCAGCCTCCAAAGAGCAGAGAGGAAGGCGTGGTGGACAATAAAATCCATGCACAGCTTTCATAGAGATTAAGCCCATTATATTGTGCAAAGTTCCTATTTTGGTAATCCTATTAGAAGGTAAACATAGCCTCTCTCTAAATGCATCCTCTATCTAAATAGATCTAAGCAAGGGAAGAGAATTTGCATATTTTTTACGGCTGGTCCTTCATTGCAAACCTGTAACTGAGTTAACATGGAGATGTTCTTTGGCCCAGTTTACCTGGAAATAATTATTACAATTTAATACTTCCCTACATAGGGAAAAGGATTTCAGTCATCATATGCAGCCTTCTGTGAGAACATACCCTGGAGCCATGCATGCATTAAGTAATTTCAAATAAACATAGTGAGCAAAATTAACCTACCTGAGATTAAAAAATATTATAAATTTAGGTGCATGTCTAAAATATAGACATAAAGCTTTACCTTCTTTCAAAGCAAAAATCATAGAACTGAAAGAATAGATAATAATCATTAGTATTGTATAATATAGTAATTTGAACCATATGTATACATATATACCATATATACATATATATGTGTATATATATATATATATGTCTTTGGTACATATATTATATCTTTATTTATATCTATATAGATATTATACCTGTGGGGGCTGGGGATTTGGCTCAGTGCTAGAATGCTTGACTAGCAAGCTGGAAGCCCTGGGTTCAGTCCTTGGCATCAAAAAAAGAATAAAACCTGTAATCGTCGGGTGTGGTGGCGCACGCCTGTAATCCCAGCACTCAGGAGGCTGAGGCAGGAGGATCGGTGCGAGTTTGAGGCCAGTCTGGGCTACAAAAGTGAGCTCAAGTCCAGCCTGAGCTGCATAGTGAGACCCTATCTTAAAAAGACAAAAATAAAATAAAATAAAATAAAACCTGTAGATATTATACCTGTGTATAAAAGGTAGGATCAAAGTACACAGTTAATATTTAAATTTTAAAAAATTATTATGGTAAATAATGTATTGCTGTTAATCCTTCAAAATATATTCTACTTCACTTGCAGCTGGTGAGATGGCTCAGTGGTCTAAAATACCTGCGTAGGCAAGTTTAGGTAACCGCAGGGACCATGGTTCGATCCCCAGCACCACATGCTGCACCAGCCCCTCCCCCAGGTCAGGTTGAGCCATAATAATAATAATAATAATAATAATAATAACAACAACAAACAACTCTACTTCGCTTTAACCACACTTACCAGCCTTGACACTTGCTGAAGCATCTCTGGAAGTCCTCTTCTGTGAGCATCTTTAATTGTGCTGTTGTGGTTATCCAATGTCCTGAATCAATTTAAAACACCTATCGTTCCTGGTCACTTGGTTTTGGTGAGGAGTTAAATGTCCACTGGCAGAAGAGACCATGCAAAAGCTGGGTGAGGACACACCCAGACTGCAGTGCTTTTTTTCTGAGTCTGCCTTTCTAGTGGGAGCTGCTAGGCAGCAGCATTCACAACATTTGCAATGAGATTTAAAGACACCGACCAAAGACCCTGACTTCCACAACTGCTTCAGAAAGTGATACGAGAGTGCAAAGGTGCAGTGGATCTGATGGCACCCTAACCCATAGTCTGAGAACATAGGCAGATGTCGGGCAGCTATGGGGACCTGGTGAGTCCAGCCTGGGACCACCATCTGTTCAGAAGCTTTGTTGAGCTTTGGTTGTCCCCCTCACCAGTCATAAGGGCCCTGCTATGGGCTACCTTGCTGTCATCCACAGTAGCAGGAACCTTATGGACCCTCACCCCACACATCTCCCCCCATGGTTGAGTCTGAGTGATCATTAGAAGTTTCAAAAAAGCCCACCCCCAAAATGGAGCAAAAGGGAATCTCTATCCTCCAGCCCACCCAAAACAAGTATAGGAGGTGAAGACATAGGAGAATTTAGAAGTCGTACACCTGAAACTTCTGAAATGATAACAACTGAAGTGAAGAAACAAGCCTATCAGGCCACAGAAAAAGTCGGAACAGAAAGAATTTCTCAGGCAAAAAACAAAATGACTATAATCATGAAAGAATTTCTTAGCACATCTGAAGGAGACATAATAAAGTAAAAGACAGAGAATAGAAAAATGATGGAAATATTTAGCAAACAATGTAGGAAATAATTAAATTGCATGAAGCAGATTCAAACAGATATCCAGGATTCCCAAGCATGATAAAATAATCTGACATACATTTAAATGAGGCATATGGAACTCCATTATCCATAAACAAAATAAATCTCCATGTAGATGCATAATAATTAAAATCACAGAAATTCAGCAAAAGGCCAGAATGTCAAAAGCTGTTAGAGCAAAAAAAATTACCTACAATAGAGAGCCCATAGAATAACAGCTGATTTCTCAACAGAAACCATTAAATCAAAAAGAGCTTGGAGTAAAGTGTTTCAGGTCCTCAAAGAAAATAACTCCAACCAAGATTGATGTACTCTCCAAAACTGTCTTATCAAATTTAGTGGTGAGGAAAGATTCTTCCATGGCAAAGAACAACTGTAGAAATTCATGACCAGCAAACAAACCCTACAAAGAGTAGTGGCAGATAATCTAAAAAGACACAGAAACATCCACGATTTCAAGAACAGCAGTGGAAAGGAACCACCAAGAATTGTAAGCAATGAAACAGAAGGGGAAATTATGGAACCTGTAGCAGGAAAATAGCATGACAACGATAAACCAACTTATGTGAGTTAAAACCATCAATATAAATGGCTTCAATTTGCTAATCAAAAGAAGTAGAGTGGATAAAGAAACTAAATCCAAGACTATGCGGTATACAAGAAACACATTTAACTCCAAAGGAAATTAAAGATATGTGACAGGAATGCAGAAAAAATCAGGGGTAGCAATTCTGGTTGTTGGCAATATCAACTTTAAACCAATGAGATAAAAAAGATCACAACATACTTGTTAGGGGAAAGCTGTGAAAGGAAGAGATAATAATCATAAATACATATGCACCCAATGTAGGAACACCCAACTACCTAATACAAATAGGTAACAGACATAAAAATCTAATGAGCAATAAAGCAATTGTAATGGGGGAAATTTAACACACTACTGTGACAAAGAGATAGATCAACAAGAAAAAAAATTAGCAAAGAAATGACAGAACTAAACCAAACTTGTAAAGGGATGGATTTAGTAGACCTTTACAGAGTGTTCCATCCAGCAAAACCAGAATACGCATTCTTCTCAGCTGTACATAGGATGTTCTCCAAAACAGACCACACACTACCACATAGAGCATGTTTAAGTAAATGCAAGGGAATTAAAATTATCCAATGCATATTATCTGACCAGAGTGCAATGAAACTGGAAATTATTGATGAAAGAAACCACAAAACACCATAAACATATGGAAATTATATAACAACCTCCTGAACACAGGTCAAATTAAAGAAAAAAATTAAATGATATTTCAAGTGAGCAAAGACACAAATTACTTGAACTTGTTGGATGCAGGGAATGCTGTCTTAAGAGGGAAATGTGAGTGGTAAATTTGCACATTAAGCAAACAGAACAAGCTCAAAAAAATACCTTACACTGCACATCCAGCTCTTAGAAAAAAAAGAGCAAGTCAAGCCCAAAACCTCAGTAAGACAGGAAATTATAAAGAACAGAGCAGAAACTAATGCAATTAAAGAATTGGTTTTTAGGAAGAATAAATAAAACTGATAAACCTCTAACCAACATTATCAAAAAACAGAAAAAAACCTCAAATTAACTTAATAAACAGTGAAAAGGTAAAGTCATTATAGTCACTATAGAAATTTAGAAGATCATCAGCACCTACTTCCCAAATCTTTACTCTCACAGGATGCAAAATACAGGGAATGGAGTTTCCTAGACACATATGAATTGCTAAAGCTGGGTCAAGCAAATATAAAATCTCTGAATGATTCAATAACAGGAAATGAAATTGAAAGTGTAATTTAAAAACTACCAGCAAAGAAAAGCTAAGGTCCTCATGATTTCCACAGCTGACTTCTACATGAATTTAAAAAATAAATTGTATTCATTTTAATGAGAAAATAAAATAGCATTGAAACAGTTTTAATACAGGTTACTTACAATAACTAACGCATTGCATACTGTTATCTTCATAGTAATTATTCATAGGACAAAATGCAAACATGACATTTTGTCTAAGCAACATTAGTACAAACTTTCCTTCTCGTTGAACTAAGAGAAAGTAGCTATGTATCTATCCTAACTATATATTTTTTTTCACTACGAAGTGGTCCTTTATTTGTATCATCCTTTTTTGTTTTGTCGGATATGGGTATTCCATTGCTGTTAGAGAAGCTGTGTTATAAGCAGTATTTAAAGGACCTTTTCATATCTGATGCCACTTCAAATATTATAGGTATAGCCGGGCGTGGTGGCACATGCCTATAATCCCAGCACTCGGGAGGCTGAGGCAGGAGGATTGATGCGAGTTCGAGACCAGCCTGGGCTACAAAAGTGAACTCAAGGCCAGCCTGAACTGCATAGCGAGACCCTGTCTCAAAAAGACCAAAAAAAAAAGACTTTTTCTTCGAGGAGATTTAAAGTTTCTCTTAATATTTGGATCTTTAATCCATTTTGACTTTACTTTAGTAAAGTGATAGAGCTGGATCAAGCTTTAGTTTTCAGTATGTGGGGAACCAGTTTTTCCAGCACCAATTGTTAAAGAGGCTATCTTTCCTTCAGTAAACATGTTTCGCCCCTTTGTCACAAATAAGGTGGCTGAGTGTGTTTGTATCTTCTTCTGCATCTTGTAATCTATTCCATTGATCCTCAGATCTATGTTTTTGCTAATACCACGCTGATTTTAACACTGTAGCTTAGAACTGAAAACATCATATCATAGTTGCACATCTGTGCAACTATGTTTATAGCAGCACAATTTGTAATAGCCAAATCTTGGAAATAACCAGATTGCCCATCATTTGAATAATGGTTTTAAAAATGGGGTATTTTTATACAATGGAATATTACTCAGCTATAAAGAATGATAAACTAGAAGACTTCATATATAAGTGGATGTATCTTGAACATATACTCATAAGTGAAATAAACCAGACCGGCATGTGTAAATATCATATAGTCTCTCTAGCATAAGAATACAAAAGAAGAAATAAAAATGGAGAGTTAAAACATAGCTGAATGGAAATCAAGGACTTAAAGGTGAAACAACAAAGTGACTGCAAGCAGAAAACATAAGAAACATGGCAGGAGCAAAACCATGCACAAGATGAATTAGGTAACGATCCTAAGAAGCTCCAAAAGGTTTATCGCACTGGGGATAGCAATGCGTAAAACTACGTGTGCAATGCCTGTCATTCTGGTCTCTAAGATGTGTACTGTTTCTAATGTAATTTCAGTTGTTTCACATTCTCTTATACTCTCTCTCAAGTAAATGATTGGTTAACAAGAAAACAAAAATGGCATTAAGTGAGATTAAGAGACTAGGAAAACTACCGAAGAATTGACAGGCTACAGTTTTGTATATGCTTGGATTTCTAAGTTCAGTTAGGAGGAGAGGCTAAAAGCTCACTCAACATTAGCATATCTTCTCTGAATCAGCTGAATGAAGGTTCTTAACTGTAAACTCCAAATTCTCTATAGTAGTTTGCATTACATATACAGAGAAAAATAATTGCTGTGGAAGATTGCAACAAATTTTAATTCATTTCTTATACCGGGAATGATGAAGTAAACATCTCTGGAGGAGCTGGAATTTTAGGGCAGAAAATAGTATGTAAAAGCATAAAATCATAAAAATATAAGCATATTTTAGAAATATCAAATGGTACTGCTTTGCTAGTGCACGGGAAGGATGAACATGTGTACCAATGTGTAGGATTTAGAGTCAGAAACAGAAAAAAGTCGTACTATGTGAAACACAGCTAAAGAGAATTAACTTGGCCATTGCTGGACAGATATGTTGGCATAGAGAATGATTGGCAGCATTGTTAGCAGTCTAAAACTTTTACAATTTTCCAAATGGCGATTCCTCTCTTCATGATGACAAGAATCTCTTTTGTGTGTTGGGTTCATTGTCTTTATCCTTAACTAGTGTTCTCCATACTTCTGTAATAATTTCTGCTCCTTTTTATTTTGTGGGTTAATTCTTCTCTGCGTATGCTTCAGTAATGTCTTGAAATAATGTCCTGGGCCCACTGCTTAGGTGCCTTGAGCAATTATATGAACTTTCATCTCAGTTGCACTTCAGAAAATACAGGATTGTAAGTATTTCAGTCCAGTTAACTAGAGAGTCAGGTTAAATAAAGATTTACAAGGTAGGTTTGCCTGGTTACCTGCAGAGTCAGATGTGGAAGAATGCAAAAGGCTCACAGACTCTGGAGATCTGAAGTATCCGGTGAAAAGCCAAAGGTCTGGTGCTCACTGGAGAGCTATTATGAGGGAGACGTTGCATGTGCTAGAGGGGCTGTGCCAGAAACTTGGAGAAGGACATCCAAAGGTCACCGCAAAACTGGAGAAGAAGGGACAACTCCTTCTTCTTTCCCATCTTGTTCCACCCAGGCTGCAGGCCTTTGGTTGGTGCCACCGATACCCCCGGTGGCCACGTGTCTTCAGTAAGCCAGTCATCCAGACACCTCAAAACTGAGCTAAACTTACTTGCTAGTAAGTTTAGAAACCACAGACCCAAAATGCTGTGGCAGAGACAGTAACGTGTGCATGCCACAGGCTGGGAGCCAGCATGACTGCCGAGGGTGTGACTGAGAGTCAGACACAAAACTGCCTTCTATCTTGGAATCACTCAGACCATCATTTCCCTCCTGGAAAAGCCTGCAGGACGAAGGGGGACACAGCAAATGAATCAGCTTTCCAGCTGCTGGGACAAGACATGTGACGCTCACAGTTTAAAGGAAGAGACGTTTATTTGGGTTTATTGTTTCACTGGATACAGCATCTACTGCAGACAGCTGACTGCAGGCTGCTTGGCAGAAGGGTCTGGCGGAGGAAAGCTACCCGCATCATGGAGAACAGGAAGCAAAGAAGCAGCTGGGGAAAAGAAATCATCCTTCATCTCACAGCCCAGTAACCAAATCTCCAACCAAGGGCCCACCTCTCCATAGTGGATGAATTCACTAATGAGTGTAATACTCCCATAATGCAATCACCTTCCAAACCCCTGAGAGTTTGGGGGGAATTTTAGATTTACCAAAGGGACTTTTTTTTGGTCTATTTACTATTTTGTTTTTCAGTACCGGGAATCAAACTCTGAGCCTTGTGCTTGCTAGGCAGGTGCTGCGCTGCTGATCTACATCCCTGGCCCAGGAATTTTAGATTTAAACCATCACAATAGCCAATCACTTTTTCTGTTTGTTTGTGAGAGTAAACTTCCTACTGAAGAAAGAAAATGTGATACAACATGAATATTATAATAAACTTCTAGAGATTTGGGAAGATCCCTTGCAAGGGTATTTCTTTCTGTGTTGCATTGTGGGAGTTTCAAGAACATGACAGATGTCTGCAGAATGGCACTAAGCCATGTCACATAAAACATGACTGGTGTTTAAAAGAGAAAGATACTGTGACTCATTTTATAGCAGATAGTGGGTAGATGCTCAACCAGCTCTGAGATTCCAGTAGCACAGCCAGGGAGAAAGCTCGGCAGTCTCAGTGTCTGCCTGGCAAGTTAGAGGACCTGGGTTCAATCGCCAGTGTCACCTGCCATGCCAGCTCTGCACTGTGCCAATCACTGAAACCAGGCATAGTGGTGCAGGCCTGTAATCTCAGCACTGCGGAGTCTGAGAGGAGAATCACGACGAGTTTTTGCTGCATAATGATACCCTGTACCAAATAAATAAATACATACATACATACATACATACATACATACATACCAAAAAAAAAAAAATTTCCCAACAGCAGTAACAAAATGCCAAGCATGGTTTAATAGTTTCTATGTTGAGTCTTTAAGCTAGTACGTATGAAATATTAGGAAGAACATATTTGCTTTTATTCTGCATAAAATACATTGGCTATTTGCTAAATATCATATGAGATATGATTGAAAAATATGGTACATGTTTTAACTTTTTAAAAATATCAATATTAAAAGATACATTGCCAGCGCCTGCTTAGGCAGAGACAGGGGTCAGAGATTTGATCCCCAGGCCTGCCATGCCAGTCCCCCCACCGGGGGCATATTAAGATGGTATTTGAGATTGGGCATGGTGGCACACACCTCTAATCCAAGGTCTTGTAAACAGGAGGATCACTATCAGTACGATCTACATAGTGAGGCTCTGTAAAACCTGTCCTAAAATACATTTTTTTTTGTCTTTTTGAGACAGGGTCTCGCTATGCAGTTCAGGCTGGCCTTGAACTCACTTTTGTAGCCCAGGCTGGTCTCGAACTTGCACCGATCCTCCTGCCTCAGCCTCCCAAGTGCTGGGATTACAGGCATGTACCACCACGCCCGGCTTCTAAAATACATTTTTAAAAGAGACACAGTGCCGCTATTCCCTCAAAAAATTCTCCCTCATGTCAAATGTACTTATCCTATCATTCTTGCCACATTGTGGGGGAGGAAATGGAAGTCTTTTTTCAAGAGAGCTTTCAGTTGTGCTGTTGGGCTTAACATAATTCCTGAAATAATTCTGAATACTTACTTTTCATGATCGTTTTGATGTTGAAGACAACCCAGAAGTTCCCTGGTTCCAAGTATGTTGCATAAGGTAGATGACAGCACTCTTAGATGTCTATGAGCCTGCCTTCCACTGGATGGCACTGGGCCACACCATTCTCCAGTTTTGGCCGACCTCCCCACAGAGACAATAAAGAGGCAGGTCTTCCAGAGCTACTTAAGAAAATGGCAGTAACTAAGGGATAAATGTGTTCCAAGTGATGTAAAGTATTTTGAGAAGGATTAATTGTAAGGCTTGCTGTCGTTTTGTCTTTTTGAGACAGGGTCTCACTACGCAGGGCAGACTGGCCTTGAATTCACTTTTTAGCTCTGGCTGGCCTTGAACTCATGGAAATCCTCTTGGCTCAGCCGCCTGAGTGCTGGGATTACAGGTGTGTGCCACCACCTCCCTCAGCAATGTGTCTTAATATAATCATTTTTAAAGAAACTAACCATCATATGTTTGGTTTCCTCTTTCTATTGGTGAAATGTTAATAAGACGTGGGGTCCAATGTCACAAAAACTTATAGTTTAATACAGGACGTGGACACACGTAAACCTCTAATGGACCACTGAAGGAGTGTTTCTGTGAGTGAAGGCCTCATTCAAGGGACCAACCTAGAAAACTATGCGTGAGGCTTTCCACCTACAGTAACAGGAGGACGTTTCAGAGTCTGGGCATCACGTGTGAAGAGCACAGTGTGGGAAGAGTATGGAATAAAGCGTTTGTTAACACCAGAGAGAGTTTAGCACTCTGAAGATGAAAGACAGTAAACTGAAAAATACGGGGTTTTTTTGTTTTTAGAAAAGCAAGAAATCCTGACATCCTGTCTCAACAACTGTCTCTCCTGACAGCTGAAAACTCTGCAGGCCAGCACAAGTACTCAGTGAGAAGCCTCCCTTCTTCCTTCTGGAAATCTCTCTCAGATTACCATGCTGACACGGTCCTGCTAGCCTTTCCTACCTCTCTAGTTTTTATTTTGCAAGAGGTTTATAATATGTATTAGCCTTAGATTAGTTATACCATAGCTAAGTTTTTCACAGTGAATTTAGCTGGTTATTTGTGGAAATAGGGAGACAATCTAAACTTATGATTTATTTTTTTTCCGTAGGACTTGGTTGTTCTGTGAAAGTTAGTGTGCATTTACCAGCCATCGGTCTAGTTCTCATTCTGTGCTCATATCTCAGTGAAAGACTGTTCTTGGTGAACTTTCTGTGGCTTCTGACACATTTTGTGTCCTCAAATTATGCTTTAGTTTTTCAGGTCACCATGCATGTTACTACTATAATTTTCCACAGGTTGTCTCTTGCACTGTGAATGACAAGCAGTGAGAGAGCAGAAGGCGTACATCTTTCGTAGTCAGAATCTAGTACCTACTCTTCAGGACCATTACATCCACTGAGTGGGAGGCTGCATCGCTTATCTGTAGTTTTCCTTGAGAAGAGCGGCGGATTGAGAGATTCAGTGTCGCTGCGTAGAGTAGGAACCACACTGGAGCTACCAGGGAAGGGAAATCAACTAAAAATGTAAGCAACACAAGGACAGGGAGGAATATACATTCTGATGGCAAAATTCATATGAAATGGGAGACTTGTAGAGCAATCACAGTGTAGACATAGGGCTTTACAAGACCCCGCTCCAGTTGCCAGAGCCACTGTTACCTACAGGTGATTGAGAAAGATTCACTGTATTGTGAAGTCCCAGGAATGAATGGACTGCACATGTGGGACCAAACAAGACCAAGGAAGACAGGTGTGGGATACAGCGGCTCTTGCTTCTGTGCCTTCCTTCACGCAGGGATGCAGCTGCCTGGCAGCGAATTCGATAGACTCTGATCCCTCCACTCCGGGAGCCAGCCTTTTTTAATTTTTTTTTTTTTTGTGCTACCCTCTAGCTAACTGGAACCCCTAGTGACAACTTTAGGGACTATAGTGGAGCCAATCTGTGATCCTTCCTGCCATTCAATTAGTGAGAGGAATACACATGTATGGAATTTAATATTTTAGAGTCATTTATTTATTTATGTATTTGGTAGAGCGTCTCATAACAGAACTCAAACTCACAGAGACTCTCCTGTTTCAGCCTCCCCAGTGCTGGGATTACAGGTGTGCACCACCATGTCCAGTCTTGGTGCCTGGCTCAGCGCACCTGGTGGGGGGGATGGGGATAGTGCAGTATGCAGTACCGGGGATTGAGCCTGGGTCCTTGCACTTGTTAGGCAGTTGCTTAGACTGTTGAGTTAACTCCCCAGCCTCATAATGTAAGGGACTTACACAGCCACACCAATGCCCCACGGGAGAGGGTACTAAAGTATCTGGGTATCCTTGGCTGCCCCAAGATAGTGGTAAATGCAGTGAGATCCTAAGGCAAAGAGCTGTTGCCATGGTGGCGACGCACTGGCCTGGTAAGGGCAGTAGTGGTGGTGAAGATAATGAGCAGGGCAGCACAAGTCTTCATGCTCTATGGCTTGTGGCTTGAAGAATTGAAGCAGACTTCTACCACAGCCCAGCCACGAGTGGGAGGTAAGCCCTCCTCTAGGGCAGAAGCGATCAAAGACACAGTGTTCTTCATTTTTTTAGGTTGTCGAGCTCTTTACCTTTATTACTGTTGTGTTCTATTCTTCTTCCTTCTCTCTGTCCTAATTATCTCTTGACTTTAGGATACCTTCCCTTGAGTGAACAAGCCCTCTAATCCTTTATGTCCAGTTTGATAATCTTTTGCTTTCTCCTTTACTTTAACTCTCCCTTCCTGTCTTCCAGTTTCCCAAAGCCCCAGTGATCATCCTTTGCCCTCCAGCCTCACTTCTGAGCTTCTCCTCCTTTATCTCTGCTTGTGCCCTCTCTTCTGAAACTTCCCCAGCCACAGAGTAAAATCACTCTAGTAATAGGAAACACGTCACATACAAGTTCCTTGATAATGTTAGATTTTGTTATGTAACAGTCGATCTTGCCCCTATGGTTAACGGTGCCAAATTAATAGTTACTATAGCACGTCAGGCTTTAGGCTGTGCTTGATGGCATTGTCACTACTAGCTGCACTGCTGGAGCCAGGATGTCACACCAGTTGTTCTTCCTAGTATGACAACACTGCGAATGCCAGAGATCATAAACATCACATCGCCATAGTTGAGTATAAGAGGGCTGGATGATGAGCTTAATAGATAGAAACTTAATTAATTTGGAAGGTGGGATCTTGATATGGATACCAAAGCCAAGAACCATTTATACCTAGAAGGAAAGAGGAACTGGGGTGGGGGATGGAAGACTTCGGAAAAAATGAAAAAATGGCACATAAAATGGAGGAAAAAAGTTTTGTAAATGGAAGAGTTGTTGAAAAGAGGATAGCGGAATGAGAAAGAGGAAAAATCAAGACACAGGAACAAGTTCTCAATGATGAATTTGATCATTATGTGTATTTTAATTACACCAACAAACATAATAACAAAAATATGACCTTCTGTTGGTCATTTTTAAAGGATGGTAGAGTTTAACTAGCACAGTCTATTTTCTAAGAACAGAGCAGAAATGAAACTGCATACTCAAATATCATATGCAATATTTTTATTACTGGACTCAAGCTAACAGATCTCATCAGCCGCAGAAAGGTCAGTCGTACTGCCTGGGCACTATGACAAGCGATACAAGCGGTGACATTTCAAAATAGATTGGATCAAACATTAGAAGAGAAGTCACTGGCTGATTCTTTCTTGGCAGAACAATGAATTGGTGTTTAGAATATCCTATGATTTGAAGAAAACTGTGATATAATGTAAATTAAAAGATTTATTCTACATCATCAGTTTCAAAATATGAAGTATACAGGCTTAGAGTTGAAACCTCCTCCTTCAGTACTGGCACTCAGCTCCCAGTAACCTTGCTCCCCTGGGGAAGGGAGCACTAAAGAAAGTATTGTCACCTGGAAGGTTCCCACCATGGCTTATGGTTAGATGCTGATTCTGACGAGAGCATGATCAATCTGGTGAGTTCCATGAGCACCAGAGCCTTGCTAGGAAATAAGTTCTTTGACCTGAAGGCATTCTGTATAGAATTATGCCATGCTGAGCAAGGGATTCTCCTAAGTCAATTAACAGCTGCTGTGACAGGCAGATTAAATAATGCTGGGAAGGCAAATCCACATCCAGGGTAAGTGCTCCATCTTTACTAAGTCTACATTAATTACAGTAAGCAAAGGAAACCCTGCTCTTTCCATGTTCTTATGTTTCCCATCAGCACAAGCTGGTGCAGCCGGGAAAGGGTCTGTGTTGGTGCTCATCTGTGCTGCTAACGTTCTGGGCCCTCAGCACTGGCCATCGACGGGCCGCTTTTGATGAGTAAAAATCCCTGTTTCTGAGCCTAAGCATTGTCCTTATTCCTGCCATGTATGTGAGCACTTTGTTAACAGGTCTACAAGGAAATCACAGAAGTAGCTGAGAGGGAGCCAGCGAGATAGCTCAGCTGTGTAAAGCACCTGTTTAGGCAAGCTTAGGCAACCGCAGGGACCACACTTCAATCCCCAGCATCACATGCTGTGCCAGCCCCATCCTCTAGGCAGGCTGAGCTGGCCATAACAAGAAAAGAAAAGAAAAG